>JACEVL010000415.1:2007718-2011145 GCA_020284085.1 Aporrectodea caliginosa | reverse complement strand
TCAGGTATGCTGGATTCAGTTACTTTTAGCATTTCAAATTACCAAATACATGAGATAAATTGAATTACAAGTGTAAATTACAAGTGATGTGCAGAATTTCGAAGTAATTTCAATTGCAATTTCAAATACCTTGCATCCCTGTTGATAAGCTACAAATTGGTTCAAAATACGAGGACTGAGAGCAACAACTTCATTATAAAATGAATTTAACTGAAATGACTACATGATGCACACATGTGTTTCTTGCGAATCAAACGACAACCATTATATTCTCCAGTTATGAAGCAATTCACAAATGTTAGCATATTTCTTTATAATTTATAGAATAATATAAGTAAAAATTCCGCTTTCCATGAACATTACTAACATGAGACATGATATGTCTATCATGAGTGATTAAGCTATTTTCGAGGATGGTCAGTAAATGCAAAATCATAGAAATTAATAATAAGGTTTCAAATGCTCTCAAAATATAAATGCACACATTTTTATGTTAGGGGCCGTCCATAAATAAAGTCACGCACCTAGGAGAGGGGTCGGAAATTTGTGACGATGTGTGACATGGGGTGAGAGTCTGGGAGTGTGTGACGTCACACCAGGTATATGTAATTAAATTTGGCAATTAACAACAATTTAATTTTATTGATAACAGCACTAATTTTGAGGATTAGGGGTACAAAATTGGTTTTTTTAGTTATTTTTAATGTTATACGGGGGCACCATTAATTAATAATTTTCTAAATTATTTGCAATAATTTAGAATTAAAATTCCGTTTTAAAATATTCATGCTTTTCCTATTTGTTCCACGAAACAGCATTTTGCTTCGCCATCGAAATTTGGTTTTAGGGGTCAGAGCTTTGTGACGTCTTTTTTCAGGGGTGTTACATTTTGTGACGAAGTGTGACGAGGGGAGTGTTAAAAATCGACCAAAATTGCGTGACATCATTTATGGATGGCTCGCCCTGACCATGTATGAACTAACGCACGACACTGATAATGTCTAGGTGAGTTGATCGGGTGAGACTCGATATGGCTAGGTGAGTTATTAAACTATTGCCGGATGACAATGCGAAATGTACAGGTTCGAGCTCTCAAAATGTAAATGTACACATTTTGATGTAGCGACCGTATATGACCTCGATCCTGATGATTTCTCAGTGAATTGATCGGGTGAGATCCTTCACCACCGCTGTCTCTCTTGTCTTCATTGTTGTTTATATTGTATGTTGTCTATGTTGCATAGGATATGTTGTATGTTGTCTATGTTGCATATATAGGCCTACCTGCTGTGCTGTCTAAGTCACATCGAAAACCAACAATAGAGACGAACGAGGTAGGTGAAGCGCAGCCTTGATCGTGCGAACGAAAGGAAGACGTGGTTTTATAAAGGCATTGTGTCCTGTGCCGTTCACTGCTCCTCCACTGATGTACAGCTGTCTCAAATCATACATAGGCCTATCTATGCCTCGTACATTGTTTGGAACATGCACGAAAACAGGGCACGTAGGCCTAAGCGTGTACGTCGGTTTTTGCCGACGCTTATAATATATCAGTGTGAAAATCTCCTTTCCAATTGGCTCTGCTACAATAATTAGGCCTCTTAAATTGTCTAATTGCTTTCATCTTTACTCCAGTAAATTGAAACAAACTCTCTACAAACACTACTGAAGTATTAACAATCATGCCTAGGAAACTGATATAAAAATATAACTGGTATAAAAATATAACTGGTATATAATTCTTGACATTTTTATTATGTAATTAATGTTGGTTAACAGCTAGCTTTTGCTGTCAGGACTGCACTTAGTCATGGCAATGTCTGATATCAGCTGTTAAATACTGTAATCGTAATTGT
This sequence comes from Aporrectodea caliginosa, assembly GCA_020284085.1. NCBI lineage: Eukaryota > Metazoa > Annelida > Clitellata > Crassiclitellata > Lumbricidae > Aporrectodea > Aporrectodea caliginosa. The sequence goes on along the minus strand of JACEVL010000415.1, from coordinate 2,009,289 downwards.
AACCGGAAATTTATATAGCGCTGCAAAACAGAAACATCGGGCCCCTGGCGAATGTCCCATCAGCTAAGACTACACTACATCACAAGGCATTATGCAATATAAATATATATTAGACATTGGTAATTATGTATGTATGTATGTATGTATGTATGCATGTATGTATGTATGTATTCATTTAATTCATTTAAGATATTTATATAGCTCCCCTTCAAGATTTCTACTCAGAGGCGCTCCCGACTACAGCGCGGACACTGAATCGGAGTTTCACACCGAAGCGCATGAGCAATTGCGAGTGAAGGACTTGCCCAGGGTCCCTACGCGGCGGCTTGAGGTGGATTCGAACCCGCAACCCTCCGGCTGCAAGGCACCGAACATACCCATGTACCATCGCGCTCCACAATATGTATGTATGTATGTATGTATGTATGTATGTATGTATGTATGTATGTATGTATGTATGTATGCATGCATGTATGTATGTATGTATGTATGTATGTATGTATGTATGTATGTATGTATGTATGTATGTATGTATGTATGTATGTATGTATGTATGTATGTATGTATGTATGTATGTATGTATGTATGTATGCATAAGGACATCTAACCAGACATTTTCCATCGGACTTTCCGCTGATCATTTCCTCGTAGAGCCGATCGTGCTCGCATGGGTAGGGACTAATAAAATAACGTGGTTTTCGAGTAGTAGGCCTAACAGTGACGCAAATACACGTTTACGAACAGGGCACGGTGACCCATACGATTGGTTAAAGCACTCGGCCTGTAACGCCTAGAGTATGGTTTCGAGCCACTACAGCCGGTCACTGTGTAGACTGTAGAGAGAGTGAGACATTGAGCAAGTCCTTTACCCTCAGTTGCTCAGAGCCATCGATGTCCTTCGTGTGTGCACTTCTGAACTTTGGAAGGAGAACAATAGGACCTACGTCAGATACAATTGTATCGTGTTTTAATAGTATACATAGTCACGCACTAGATTGGGTACTTTCGTTGCCTGTATAATAAAATCATATGAATCCTTGAACGATTAGGTCATTCGGTGCGGTGTTAGTAGGTTGATTATTATAGGGCCTACAACAACTCTATTAATCCAGACAGGATCTACAGTACATAGATATAATTACACGAAGCTATAGGCGTCTATTTAGAAACGGAGAAAGTTGATAGGGTTCGTGTAGAGACTCAAGTATTATTATAGCGATTACATTTGTTTGAACTGGCTTTAACAGACAACTTCTTGAGTCAGGAGAGTGAAAAACATGTGGTCCAGTTTATTTTTAGAAACTCCCTGGCCTGAGTGACCAAAAGCACACTCAGATCTACAGACATGCAATTAATGAACGGAAATGATAATAGGCTTACCTGTAGCCTTGTAGCCTCCTTATCAGCAGGTCAACAAGATCCATAAGGGCGTCCTATTAAATCAGCAGGACGACTATAATTGCAGCAATCACAGATGGACACGATTGGTTACATTGCTAATCGAGTAGAATTAGAATTAGCTGCCGAAATTTGCTAATCGAATAGAATTAGAATTAGCTGCCGAAATTTGC
>JACEVL010000415.1:1822718-2002718 GCA_020284085.1 Aporrectodea caliginosa | reverse complement strand
GTGTGTATGTATGTATGTATGTATGTATGTATGTATGTATGTATGTATGTATGTATGTATATCAGGCGCCTCAACTTGCCCTCAAGTGATAGTAACACGAGTGCGTCAAGTACAAGAGGGGCTCGGCGAACGACAGGGTGTTATCAAGGGTGACATCCAAGTCGAGGACACTGGATGAATAATGTGAAGTCAGGATACGTTGACTTCAGGAGTGGGAGGTCAAGTTTAAGGAGCTGCTGTTTGGGTCCAAACCAGATCACTTGAGTTTTAGGGGGTTAAGATTAAGTCGGTTGCCTGACATCCATGAGTGGAGATCGTGTGACAGTGAGTCAATCGATGACACAAGAGAAAGCTGGTCAACGGGAGGACCATGTACATTGTACAAAGGTTTTGACGTCGTCAGCATAGAGGTGACCAGTGGCCAAGTGTTTGGTAAATAAGGAAGGAATGTCCGCTGTGTAAAGGAGGTACAAGATGGGCCAAGGACTGAGCCCTGCGGGACACCGAACTCGACTCTAGCCGTTCTGGAATCACCAAGGACAACCCTCTGGGAGCGATCTGAAAGATAAGACTTGAACTAGGTAAGAGTGGTCCATAAAGGCCACAAGACAGGTGAAGGCGCTGCGGCAATATCGCATGATCGACCATATATCAAAGGCCGAGGAAACATCGAGTGCCAGGAGTGTTAAAAGTGATTTGGCAATGGCTGAGTAAATATCAGAGAGGAGAGTCAGAAGGGCGGTTTCCGTGGAATGGTGACTGGCTGGGGACAGGAACCCAGACGGTTCAAGGTTAGGCAGAAGCTGAATTGAGATAAGTCTCTCAAGAGTTTTAGAGAGAAACGACAGGTTGGAGAATGGTCGATAATTTTGACAAATTTCGGGTCACGTTTAGGTTTCTTAAGGGTAGGGAAAACAATAACCTGCTTTTATGTATGCTAGATGCGAGATGTGGGCTTATGTGTGTCTGTATGTGTATATGATTATGTTGTATGTATGTATGAATGTACGTTTACATGCATATATTGCATGTATGTGTGTATGTTATATATGAGAAGTGAACTTATGCCTGTGTAATATATAAATGATTATATATATAGATCTAATTATATACATACATACATGTCGGTCGCTCTTTTGTCGGCGCTCTTTTGTCGGTCGCCCTCTTTGTCGGCGCTCTTTTGTCGGTCGTTCTTTTGTCGGCGCTCTTTTGTCGGTCGCTCTTTTGTCGGCGCTCTTTTGTCGGTCGCTCTTTTGACGTGCCACCCCTTTAAGGATCTCTTAAAAAGCTGTTTGTAAACAAATTACGAGTGGCTTTTGTTTATTAAATCCAATATCATTTTCGTACAGAGCTGTTTATGAAAGAATTAGACGATCACGTGCATCTGACTCTCTCGACTGTGGTGGTCAATTACTCTATCCTAAATCGCGCCAATAGGGTTACTGGATAAACTCGGCATCGTTTTCTTCTTCCTCTTCCTCTTCCTCTCCCTCTTCTTCCTCTTTTCAATCTACTTCCACCTCCTCCTCTTTTTTTCTCCGCCATCGTCACCATCATCGTCATCGACATCACCATCATCATCATCATCATCGTCATCATCACCACCACCACCACAACCATCACCGTCATCGTCATCGTCATCGTCATCGTCATCGTCATCGTCATCGTCATCGTCATCGTCATCGTCATCGTCATCATCATCATCATCATCACCATCATCATCATCATCAGCAGCAGCAGCATCACCACCACCACCACCACCATCATCATCATCATCATCATCATCATCACCATCATCATCACCATCACCACCACCACCACAACCATCAACATCATCATCATCATCGTCATATCATCATCATCATCATCATCATCATCATCATCATCATCATCATCATCATCATCATCATCATCATCATCATCATCATCATCATCATCATCATCATCATCATCATCATCATCATCATCATCATCATCATCATCATCATCATCATCATCATCATCATCATCATCATCATCATCATCATCATCATCATCATCTTCTTCTTCTTCTACTTTGTCTTTCTCTTTGCCCGTGTCTTCTATCGGTCCCATCCACTGTTGGTGGTTGTGGTGGTGTTGGTTGTGTTAGTATACAGTGGATGTGTTGGTAGTTGTGGCACTGGACGTGTACGCACCCACTCCACCCAACTGTCTGTACGGTCTGCGTGTTGGCTGTGTTCGTGGTAGTGGGTGGTGGGCTTGTTTAATTTCTGATAATCATTTATGGCTTTGCTCAGAGGTAATTTAGGTAAAGCGACGACCAGACATTAACAGTATCAAAACAGGGCCTAAGTGGAAGTCGATCACATGACGAACAACGTGAACTGCAGGGCATATTGACGCACTTATTCGCGTAGGCCCTAAATGGAAAATAAACAGTCGGATGTCCGTGGGTTGCAGCGTCTAATAACTTTCACAATAAACTTTCGCAATTAACTCTGGTCACTATCTAACACTCTGACATCCGTTTGTAAACCTTATCTGGTCGATAGTATAATTATTAAAAATGTGGCATTCCACAATACAAAATCCGATCACAGATAGTGTCCATAGGCGTAGCTACATTGAGGCACGGGGAGGCAGTTGTCTCCTCTTAATTTTTTTATAAAAAAAACTTACACTTGAACTTCTATTGACCTGTTCTGTTCTGTTCTCAGCCATCCTCGTGTCGAGGGTCGGCCGCATCATGAACAATATTCCTCCAGCGTCTCCTGTCTTCCGTCAGTCTTATCATTTCCTCCATTGTCAATCCAGTCCATTCCTTTATGTTGCCCAACCAGTTTGTTCTTGGTCTTCCTCTTTTCCGATTTCCCGGCATTGTGCCCTGCATGATGTCTTTCTCCAAGCAAATTCCCTCTCTTCTCATCATGTGTCCGAAGTAAATAAGTTTTCTTTCTTTTACCGTCTTCAGGAGACTCCTCTCCACTCCTGCCTCCCCCAGCACCCATTCATTTTTCCGCATTTCCGTCCAAGATATGTTCTGCCAATGGTCTGTGAAGTTGCCTCCTCTTGAATTTAAGTCTCGCTATGTTCCTGATAGTGTCTACCCTAATCTACAATTATTATTATAATAGATAAATGGCATGACTTCTGCGTCTCACCCTTATCTCTGGTTTACAGCGTAATATGGTCATATTGTCTTCACCAGTTCTCAATCCGACAATTTTGTTCCATCCTCTTCTACTTCTTGTCCCCCGCTATGACCGCTCGAATGGTAATCCAGTCCACAACTTTGTGTTAGCAATCCATGTCACTTTAGGTCTTCCTTGAGCTGTTGAGCTTCAGGAATTACGCCCTGGATAACCTCCTTCTCCAAATAATATTCACTGTTACGCAGCACATGACCCGAAATACGAAACCTTTAGGCCTATCTGCTTGAAGCCTTAAACATGTAACGGTCCTCTACAATTAGATCGTTTAAACAATGAGGCCACTGAGAGTATTATTCTGTAAAGGATATATCTACTGCTTAACAGTTCCCTTAACATCTGTGTAGTTTATTCCGGTTCAGCACCCTTTGACCCGGACGTGTACGCCCCTACTCCATCCAGCTACGGTCTGCGTGTGAATCTACTCCCTGTAAAGACGACAGTGGCACGTGCCCTGTTACTTTGAAAACGCCGATTCTCCGCCGATCAAGGAACTTAAGCAAGTCGAGCCCGGTTAGTGTTTGGTTGGATGGCCGACTAGGGTCACCTGATGCTTTTCAACGCTTTTGATGGACTTAATGGATGCTGTTTCAAAGCGTCTTGACACTTATATAATATATGCACGTGTTTTATATATGTATATATGTATATATATACACATACATACATACATACATACATACTTACATACATACATAAATATATATATTATACATGCATACATAAATAAATACATACATACATACATACATATATATGCATACATAGTACATACATAAATACATGCATGCGTACATGCATACCGAGTCTTTAGCGGGTCTGAGTGACCTTTTTCGACTGACTCATTAACCTGCATAAATGTTGTGTTCAATTAGCAACTTGATTGTCCTTATCAGAGACAGTATGTTGCATTGATGTGTCATTGATATACAAGTCAATAAATGAGTCAATCAATCATAATTATATACACAATATTACACACATACCTAGAGAAAGACAGACAGACAGACAGACAGACAGACATGCATATATACATACATACATACATACATACATAGCCTACCATAAATAACCATAAATTTTATTGTTTCCAGCAAAAGCAAAGCATACAATCATCATAATTACAGTATGATAGTAGGAAAACAACGGGGTAGAGAACCCTAAAGGGAACAAGTCCCGACTAGTAGGGTCACCCTTACATCATTGTTGTAGGCCCTACTCGAGTGGCAGACTGAATAATTTGTTAATTCTGCTATTTTTTAATCCTTAACAAATCTTAACTAGTTAACTAGCACGCACAATATTATTAGAACATACCATTGGCAATCAAATAGGCACGCAGTCTACGTTTGAATAGGTGAAAACTAGTTAGGTACCGTATGTCGTTGGGGATACTATACCAGATTTTAGGGCCAGCACTTTTAATTGAGAACCTACGGGTATTAGTGCGGGAGTAAATGGGTCTATAATTGGCTGAAGAACGTACAGGGTAGGGATTAGATTGAGACGTAGTTTTGAAGTAGTTGTTAAATGATGAAGGCAGTTGATTATTTGTATATTTGTGCATAAATTCACTGGTTTGCTGAAAGGTTATTTGCTCAAGTTTTAAGATGTGTGTGTCTTGGAATGCTAGGTCCGTAGGAAGATGAGTAGAAGAGTGCCGAGCTTGGTTGACAATAATACATACATACATACATACATACATACATACATACATACATACATACATACATACATACATACATACATACATACATACATACATACATACATACATACATACATACATACATACATACATACATACATAGGCTACCTACAGACAGACAGACATACATACATGACCACATTCCGATATCGTATCTCAAAGTAGCACTCGAACTGTCTAGTCACTAGTGGATATGGCTAATGAATAAGGTTAATTGTTTCAATTGAGTCGTAAATGTCTTGTAGTGACGGGAAATCCCAATGTGTTTCATTACATCGCGTTGTATTTGGTACCCGCTTGCGAGAGGTGTAGGCCTAAGATCCAATTAGAAGCTAAAGTATCCTAAAAGCTGATGACGACATTGCGACCAATGATGTGACCAATAATTGGGAAATTCAGAGGAAACTTATTATTCATTGACACATCAGAGGCAATGCTAATTACTCTGTCAATTACAAAAGCAAACGACCACCCGGCAGTTTAAGAGCGGGAGGAGGAGGACGAGGAGGTGGAGGAGGATGAGGAGGAGGAGTATGAGGAGGAAGAAGAAAAGGAGGAGACGAGGGAGAGGAAGAGATGGAAGAAGAGGAGGGGCGGAAGGGAGGAGGGAGGAGGAAGAGAAGGAGGAGGAAGAGAAGGAGGAGGAAGAGAAGGAGGAGGTGGAAGAGAAGGAGAAGGTGGAAGAGAAGGAGGAGGAGTATGAAGAGGAAGAAGAAAAGGAGGAGACGAGGGAGAGGAAGAGATGGAAGAAGAGGAGGGGAGGAAGGGAGGGAGGAGGAGGAAGAGAAGGAGGAGGAGAAGAAGGAGGAGGAAGAGAAGGAGGAGGTGGAAGAGAAGGAGAAGGTGGAAGAGAAGGAGGAGGAGTATGAAGAGGAAGAAGAAAAGGAGGAGACGAGGGAGAGGAAGAGATGGAAGAAGAGGAGGGAGGAAAGGAGGGAGGAGGAGGAAGAGAAAGAGGAGGAGGAAGAGAAGGAGGAGATGGAAGAGAAGGAGAAGGTGGAAGACAAGGTGAAGGAGGAAAAGAAGGGGAGGTGGAAGAGAAGGAGGAGGAGTATGAGGAGGAAGAAGAAGAAAGGAGGAGATGAAGGAGAGGAAGAGATGGAAGAAGAGGGAGGAAGAGAGGGAGGAGGAAGAGAAAGAGGAGGAGGAAGAGAAGGAGGAGGTGAAAGAGAAGGAGGAGGAGTATGAGGAGGAAGAAGAAAAGGAGGAGATGAAGGAGAGGAAGAGATGGAAGAAGAGGAGGAGGTGGAAGATAAGGAGAAGTTGGAAGACAAGGAGGAGGAAGAGGAAGAAGAGAAGGCGGAGGAGGTGGTGGTGGTTAAAAGAGAAAACGAGGAAAGGAGGACGATGACATCAGTCATAAGAAGGAGATGGAGGAAGGAGTAACGTATAGATAAGAAGAGGAAGAGGAAGGAGACGGATGAGGAGGAGAAGAGCAGCAGAAACATAGGAGAGGAAGGAGGAGAGGAAAAGGATGTAAGAGGACAAGAATAGATTAATGGAGGCCGACTGTGTCAATCACGAGGAGACGGAGGAGGAAAGATAACAGGTAGGAGGAGCCTTGGAGGAGCCTTGGAGGAGCAGCAGCATGGAAAGAGGAGGAGGAGGAAGAGGAGGAGGAGGAGGCAAAAGAGTAGGAGGAGACAAAAGAGGAGCAGCATGGAAGAGTGGAAAGAGTGGAAAGCGACGATGCGAATCACGATAGTATTGGGGAAACGTTGACTGGTCAATCGATCCACTCAGTATAATATGTTGCAGTGCTGCCAGCGCTCAGGGATGGGCAAATTACCCGGGAAAATGTCATTGAATTACAAATTACAAATTACTTTGGGACATGAAATGTAATTTCAAATTACAAAATACATGGGAAATTTAATTGAATTACAAATTAACAACTTACAAATTGAGCAATTTCAAAAAATTTCAATTACGTAATTTCAATTACTGCCCATCCCTGCCTGCACAGAATTTATACGAAATCATTGCAGCTCAAGTGGCTATATTACAAGTTTAATTAATTATCAGTCTAGAAGGACAGGTATAAATAATTGCTAATATAACTGCCTAAGAAGGCGTTATCTTGTGGGCATATATATGGGTTTAAGTGCAGCCGCGTTGATGGCTCTATAACCTTCTTAAGCCACATTCTTGTCACGCAAGAGCCTCTGGTGTAAACACTTAGAAGCGTAATTTACGCATCATAGCAATGTTTCCTGCTTTGGTAGGCCTACTGCCTACTCACAGTTGAAAAATGAGCTGTTGTCATCCTTCTTCTGTGGAGCGTGAGAGAGAGAGAGAGAGAGAGAGAGAGAGAGAGAGACAGACAGACAGACAGACAGACAGACAGACAGACAGACAGACAGACAGACAGACAGACAGACAGAGACAGAGACAGAAAGAGAGACACAGAGAGAGACAGACAGACAGACAGACAGACAGACAGACAGACAGAAGGACAGACAGAGACAGAGACAGAGTGAGACAGAGACAGAGACAGAGACAGAGACAGAGACAGAGACAGAGACAGATACAGAGACAGACAGACAGAGTTGTCAAAGGCGCATGGCAGCTTGTAGCCATGCTGAGAATCACCTCTCAGCCTGGCTACGTGACTGTGCGCATCCGTGACTCACGTGTTGTTTATTATGTTCGTAGCCTACACGGCTAAGAATTTCATGCCGTGGTTTTGTGGAGGAAAGTCCGGGACGTTTAAACGATCACAAAAAGGTGCGCAGAAAATTCACGAGCATACTTAGTCATCTGCCTACATTCGCTGTATCTAATGTAAGTCGACTAAACCACGCCCTTGGATTTCCTGCTCACTTGTTATTGATTTTTTTTAACTTCCCGTACTTTCCCGCTCAAAACCACGGTAGGCCTATCAATGTCAGCTGATTAATTATAGGCCTACATAGGCCTACTCTAGAGAAGGGTTGACTTTGTTGAGATACAGTTCGTCTGCTGTGCTCTTCTGTTATCTTGTGCAAATGTTAGCATAGTACGCGCAGTTGAATTGCAATTTGCATTCGCACGGTCGATTTGACTTTGCAGCGCGCGTCGTTGGCCTAGGCCGTAAATTTCTAAAGCGCTAGGCTGAAACTAAGCGCAGGGCACCCGTTTATTCACGAGCGCTGCGTCATATCAGAGATCGAAGTTCAATGGCGCTCCGAGTCCGTTTGCCAGAGACTGCTACAGGTATTATGGTCGTACGTGTTACGTCTTACTACTGATCTGGTTTACCTAAAAACGTAGAATCCTTAGTTGGCCTTCCGTATAATTTTAGTTTGTAAACATCTCAAAGACCTTAGACCTTAACAGCCTGGCCTACTTCGTGCTGCCTTGTTCGATGTCTTGCCGGTAGTAGGCCTAAAGTAAACAGACAAGTAACGTCTCGGTTTACACTCCACGATGAAGAAAATATTATTTATTATTTATTATTATTATTATTATTATATGTCCACAGTAAACATTAATATGCAGATCGATACACTAGCGCTGTATAAATAGGTTAATAACTAAATAAAAATCGTCATCTCTATTATCTAAGCCCACTTAGATTCAGCCTTCAATGGGGCCTATCCTATTGTGATCGTCAGTGTCAGCCCTTGAATGACTCAGAGAGACTAATTTGTTAACATTTCCTGCATTGACTAAGCATCTTGATTGTGTGGACACTCGTTCTTTATCCATACAGCGCTCTTCAAAAGGTAGGCTGGGTTTCTGCCTTTTATCACATGGACAGACGACTTCAATTTCACATGATGTGCACACGTTATTCATTAAACAATTCCGTTGAGATAGCATTTAGCATTTTTTGTCCTATAGGGTCCACAATGAACAAGGACTTTGTCCAAGGCTACACTGATTGAATGCGTTGTTCTCAAACCGCAGTTTTAGTCTAGTTTTAACATTATTGGACTGTAGTCTGATTGTATTTTCGAGTTAGTTGTGGTTCAGGACAGTGGCGAAGCCAGGTATGTAATTTCAGCAGGTCGCGTCAGGGTCATGGGAGTTATTCAGCAGGTCGAAGAAATTAATGTTTGAGTTTGACGCATCAAGCAGCATAACTTATAAATATATATATAAAAAGTATTTTTTCCTTTTTTTCTGTGCTACCATATTTGGTGAATAAAAGATTGATATATATATATAACGGAGAAAATTGTTATGGAATACTTTAAGCCCAATTGTTGTAGCATTTTCAAATGAGCATTACTATAACGTTAAACTTTAGTTAGCCTACATCACTAATCTTTAAAGATTTGGAATTGCTGATTAGCTACCGTACTCAGAACATCGTGAACATAAGACGCACGACATTACACAAACAACCAGACCTCTGAGATCTGTTGGTAACATAACCATTTCATGTCAAGTTTGAGCGTATAGATCTAATTATTGCCATAGTGATCCTATGTGACAGATGTATATATAATCTTTTTTTATTAAGCGCCTGACAAACGCACTGCGCTGTACATTTACATGTTATGCAATTTAAATCTTAACTACTAACAGAACAGACAGCCTGCATTACAACGACGCTAATAGCAGCCTACCAAGCATATCCGCCCTACGGGACTCGAACTCGGTACCTCTCGCTCTCTACGCCAGATGTTATCCAATGCGTTATCGCCCCGCCCCCCATTCAGATGTTGATGCTTGAAATGTAAAGAAGATATTAAAAATTCCAAAGAATTTTAGGCAGGTCATTAAGCAGGTCGGGAGCAAAATAGGCAGGTCAAATGACCTGCTGCGACCTGCTGTCGCGCCGCCACTGGTTCAGGATTTTGTGGATTACCCATTAGCTTATTATTTTTGTCCGTCAGATGTCAGTTTCCTACAACCATGTGAATACGTTGGCATGGATGTAGGAACATTCCGACACAATTATACCAGCAGTGATGTATAATTGTTGTTGATCATAATTAGTATTTGAGTGGTTAGAGCATTTAAGAGATGAAGTTACTGTGAAATTGTTGAGTTCAAAGTAAGCCACGCTGTTACCATTCTGCATAGTAATACACTGTGATTTACCACACTAGCACACTGTGATTTATCAGAGTAACATAAATAGTGTGATTTGCCATAGCAACATGCTGTAATTTACCGTGGTAACATACTCTGATTTACCCGCTGTATACTGCTAAATTGTTTCTAGATGTAGGCCTAAGGTTGCTGAGGTTTTTAATTTATTTTGATTTACATTTTGAATTTTGTTGAATTTGACTCTATTGATTTCCTGAATGCAGTTTTGCTTCCCTGATCCTGTACTACTTCCTGTTGACTGGAAACTCTTTATCTGTAGATTCACAAACACATCCTATTTCAAAGTTTTCAAGTTTTTCTTTGACTGTGGACAATTATATTAGGTAAGAACTTTTTATTATTTATATTAGGTTAGAATTTGTTTATATTAGTGGAAGAACTTCTACACTCTGACCTGTACAGAAAGGACCCATCTCAGAAAGGGCCAACTCAGAAAGAAAGGGCCAACTCAGAAGAGGCTGACTAAGAATAGGATCGACTCGGAAGGGGCCAAATAAGAAAGGGCCAACTCAGACAGGACCAACTAAGAAAGGGCCAAATAAGAATAGGACCGACTCAGGCCAACTCACAAAGGGCAAACTCAGAATAGGACCAACTCACAAGGGCCCACCTCAGAAAGGGCTAAATAAGAGAGGGACCGACTCAGAAAGGCCTATTCAGAAAGAACCAACTCAAAAAGAGCCAACTCAGAATAGGACCAACTCACAAGGGCCCAACTCAGAAAGGGCCGATTCAGAAAGGACCAACTCAGAAAGGGCCAACTCAGAAGAGGTTGACTAAGAATAGGATCAACTCGGAAAAGGCCAAATAAGAAAGGGCCAACTCAGACAGGACCAACTAAGAAAGGGCCAAATAAGAACAGGACCGACTCAGGCCAACTCACAAAGGGCCAACTCAGAATGGGACCAACTCACAAGGGCCCAACTCAGAAAGGACTAAATAAGAGAGGGACCGACTCAGAAAGGCCGATTCAGAAAGAACCAACTCAAAGAGGGCCAACTCAGAATAGGACCAACTCACAAGGGCCCAACTCAGAAAGGGCCGATTCAGAAAGGACCGACTCAGAAAAGGCCAACTCAGAGTAGGACCAGCTCCAACAGGAAATGCCCAACTCTGAATCATCCGAGGGTCATTGGGTCGGGCCTCAACTTCAACAAGGCCATATATTTTTCAGTTTTAACAAAGGCGCATTATACCCTTCCAATGTTTGACATAACCACACCCTCGAGGCCTCCAGACTTGCCCAGGCCTTTATCGTCCTCTCAAAACGCTTGTCTGCCTGTATACATAGCCTCCTATTGACACTTAACCAACCGTGGCTTATATTAGCCGGCAACGCTTGTTGGGTAAAACTACGCAGCGCCTAGTTTCTGGTACACAGCTTTTTTAAAATTCCGCTCGGTTTAGTTCCCTGATCCTGTTCTACTTCCTGTTTTCAGCAGACATGAACAGATGTTGCAGTTGTGACGTCGTCAAAGAGTGTAACGACAGAGCAGCCGGTCATGTGTTCGACTGCAGACACTTCCTTTGCGAACAGTGCCTGGGGACTTTTGGCGAAGGCTCCCTTCGAGCTGTCTGTTTTACCTGTGGATCGCCACCCGTTGAGGACACCCCTGGGTCACCGTTCGAGAAAGGAACTAGGCCTAAAGAGAGCGGCAAGGGAAAAACCAACAACATCGGATCGATCATCGGGGATTGTCCCACCAAGAGGGCAGTTCCAGCTGTGTTCATCTACGACAGAGTTCAGCTGGAGATCTCCGGTATTTCTCTGAGTGGTGGCAGACCAGAGGCGGGCGGGCAATCGTTGCTGATGGAGGGCGGAGCACGAAGCCCCCGAAAGACCTCTACTAGTAGATGCACGAAGCCGCTGAATGATTTCGCGCTGACTCTTCGCGAGAAGAAGAAGGAGCTGGAAGCGGCCGAGAAGGCCTTCAAAGAGCAAAGGATCCAGATCCGGAAGGACATCGAGAAACACGCTCAGATGTGTCGGGCGCTGATCGAGCGAGACGAGAAGCGTTTGTTGCAGCAACTGGATGAAACTATGAACGCCACACTGAGCGAGAATTCGGCCGCCATCAGCAGCATCTCGAGTCTGATACAGAGGCTGGAGAAAGCGGATGAACTGGGCGACAGGGATGGAGCGGATGAGGTGGAGCAGCTGTTGACGACGAGGATCAACACCACTCAGTTCAAGGACGTCAGTGTCTATCTGAACGACCTGTGTCCGCCGGAGGACAGGAACATCGTAGGAGAACTGAAGTTCCAACCAATACCAGGTCAGCGCTCCGTCGGTCGTTCATTCATTCATTCAATCATTAGTTCATTAATTCATGTATTCGTTCGTTAGTTCGTTCGTTCGTTCATTCATTCATTCATTCATTCATTCATCTCAGCTCTTCCGTCGGTCGTTCATTCATTCATTCATTCGTTAGGTCATTCATTAATTAATTCGTTCGTTCGTTCGTTCATTCATTCATTTGTTCATATATTCATTCATTCATTCATCGGTCGTTCGTTCGTTCATTCATTCATTCGCTCATATGTTCATTCATTCATTCAATCATTAGTTCATTCATTTATTCTTCCATTTTATTCGTTCATACGTTCGGTTGTTCATTCATTCATTCTTTTATTTAGTCATTCCGTCATTCATTATTCTATTCGTTCATTCGTTCCTTCGTTTGTTAATTAATTCATCATTTTTTCTTTCAGCTATTCGTTCATTCGTTCATTCATTCATCTATTCGTTCATTCGTTCATTCACTCATCTATTCGTTCATTCGTTCGTTCATTTGTTCTTTCAATCACTCAGCCAGGTCCCAATAATTCGTCCAGTTCAACAGTTGGCTAATCCGTTCATCCAATGACTTTTCTCTTTCATCGCTCGTTCAACATTAGCTCGAAATTACGACCAAAGGCAGAAGAATAAACAAAAACACTCATTTATGGATTTATTGATGAAACGTGGAGTTACCAGTTTCTAAAACCCAATTTTTTACTGTTTGTTTGAGTTTGGAGTGAAGACGTGGAGTTTCTCACGATTGGCGCTATGCAAAAACAGTGCGCTAGATAAATTAATGTATCGTCCTTCGTAATGTAAATGGGCATACAACTAAACAACACATTCCTTCGCAATGTAAATGTACATTCATTCATTCAAAAATTTATATAGCGCCCTTCAAGGTGACTACTCAGAAGCGCTCCCAACTCCAGCCCATACAACTAAACAACACATTCCTTCATAATCTAAATACGCATACAACTAAGCAACACATACATTCTTACGTAATGTAAAGCACACGCAACTAAACAACACATTTCTTCTTAACGTAAATGCAGATGCAACTAACAACACTGTTCTTTGTATTGTAAATAGACATTCAACAAAACAACATTCTACTTTCGTAATGTAAAAGACCATCCTTCGTAAAGTAAACGGTGTTGTGTCGTTTGTGTGCTTCAGACCATTCTTCGTTCCTACCGACTCCAGTACTCGTCGGTTCCATTCCAGACGTCCGTCACCAGGCAGTGACCGGAGTGACTGCCCTCGACCGGGAGGTCTTCATCACCAGAGACGGTTCCCAGGACATCGTCGTCTACTCCGTAATGACCAACACCTTCCTTCGGTCCCTCTCCCTTCTCTACCTCCTCGAACCGATCGTTATTCCCTCTCCCGTCGACCTGGCCGCCTGCCAGACCACTCGCACCCTCTACGTCGCCGACGGAGGCAACAACTACGTCTACCGTCTCCGCCCAGACGGTAAGCTGGTCCACTGGTGGGCGGTCGAAAACATCCGCGGGCTCTCCGTCACCACGACTGGAACAGTCCTCGTTGGAAACGGCAAGGCCATAAAAGAGTACGACCCGTCCGGGAAGCTGGTCCGAACGATCAACACCGGACTGGGATCGATTTTCCGCGGTAAGGAACGGCCGTCCATGAAGCACCCAACACATTTTCTGGAGACGGACAACGGACGAATTGTCGTCTGCGATTTCACGGACGCGCGACACGTCGTCTATGACGTTGATCGCAAGGGAAGCGCCGTCGCCTGTTGGCATGGCAACCGAGCGGACAATGGCGACGAGTTTCTCAACGAACCGCGTCATCTGGCGATTGACGTCACCGGTCACGTGATGGTTGTTGATAGACGTAACGATAGGGTGAAACTGTTAAACGCCGAACTCAAGTTCGTTAGGGACCTGATGGGGTCAGGACAGTTCTTCAAACGCCCCCAGAGGTTGCATTACGACCCCGCACGGGGACTGTTGTACGTTGGACTGGTCGCCGGGGATACCCTCGTCTTCAGGGTGACCCTTTAATCGCCCGTCGTTTCTGGCATTTTAGTTTAACACCATTCATTGTTCGTTTATTCAATAAAATTGTTACTTCAAGGTTGACACATTCGCAGCATTTATTTACATCGACGGTTAGGCATAAGCTTTACAGGGAGCCGCAAGTAAGGAAGTGTTTGCTGGGTTATTATGTAGGCTTAATGTAATGTAAATGAACATTTATATAGCGCCCCTTCAAGATATCTGCATTAGCCTATTATGATGTTAAATGATTATTGTTTGAGGCTATTGCTTAGAGTTCATAGCTACGCATACTAATGTAATAGCCTATAATGCTGTAATGTAAATGTAATATGTGTAAGCTTAAATGTAAATAAATTAATGCATACGGCTATTTGTGTAGCACCTTTTGAAAGCCTTATAAAGACGACAAACATCGCTATGCTAAATAGGCTATGTAACGTGGATATATCAGAGTGTAGTCAATTTCCATAAACATTGTGGTAAAGGCTCACGTCACTCGTGACACCGTATCTGGTTGTGTAACACGGTTGAGCGGCGTTCACAGAGTAAAGCAGGGTCTTTGGTTTCGCCCCCCCCTCTCCCTATAGAAGCCAGACCGTAACATACAAATGCTGAGTATCATCGAAAAATGATTGCCTGTCACTATGAAATGGCGATATATAAATATCGGGAATCAAAGAAAAGTCGAAGACAGATGGCGTTACCTTGTGAGATTGGTGATCGAGGTAACAATTCATTGATTTGTACAAAATCATAAAACTTCTTGCCAGTATAAATACCATATCAATCTATTCCGTGCTTGCACTTTAGCTATTAGTTTAAACAGGTCTTTATAGGTCTTTGTGTGAACATCCCAACATATAGCCTGTGTCCAATTAGTATGAACTGCTATAGTTGAGCTATATAATTTATATACTATAGCTGATAAAAGTGGATGCGTTACCCATTCAATTCGATAATTGAAAGGGTGACATGGACGTGAAAGTCGCCTCGAAGAAAAATGCCTCCCCTTCTAATCTCTTCAATACTTCATATCCCAATTCATCCACCATCCAATTCTAGATCTAAACGACACCCGCCTTAACAACTACTCTGCCCCATCTGACTTCTGGCGAACCAGACTCGGGCCTCCTTCTGACTACCTATGGACAACCCCTCTGACTAGACGCAGCGCTCGTGAATAAGCTGGTGCCCTCTGTCCATGTCCTTGTTTTTTGCAATAGTAAATTTTCTACTGGCTTTTAATATCATCATCGTCATCATCATCATCATCATCATCATCATCATCATCACCATCATCACCATCATCACCATCACCATCATCACCACCATCACCATCATCACCACCATCATCATCATCATCTGTTCTTGCGCCAGCCATTTGGCGGCGAATTGTACGAATAAATGATCTCCATTGTCCTCGGTCATTTGTCAAGTCCATTGCCCTCCTTAGTGTTAGTCCAAGTGATGTTATGTCCTCATTTATGTTGTCTATCCAACGAAGTCTTCGTCTGCCTTTGTTTCTTGTTCCTTCGAATCTTGCATGTAGTAGATCGTTGCGTGGTATTCGGTCAACTGACATTCTCTGTAGGCCACATGTCTAAACCATCAGAGTCTTCGTTGAACGGCTTTTAATAACGAAGACATCATTATTTTAATTAAGACTGCCATTCCCCAGATGTCGCTTTTGGATTGAAAAAAAACACCGTGAGGTCAGGGCTGTTAAAGGCTTGGTTTTCTGGTTTTTGGTTTTTTGGGTTTTTTTAAATTAAAAAAACCCGCAAATTTTGGTTTTTTGTTACAAATTTCAAAATTATAAATGCCAAAAATGTCGTCTCTTCAACTCTCTTGGCAATTCATTCATTCATTCATTCATAAATTTATATAGCGCCCCTTCCAGAGGACTACTCAGAGGCGCTCCCGACTCCAGCACGGCCAAAAGTACAGTTTTGAGCTTAGTATAGAAGGCTTCAATAAAAGTCCCAGGGAGCAGGCGTATCTCCTGGGGGAGCCCGTTCCAGACCACTGGGCCCACCACGGAAAAGGCTCGATTCTGCATAGTTGCAGTTCGAGCAAATGGCACTAAGAGCACCCCTTCTCTGCAGAGCGGAGGGGGCGGCGACCTTGAATACCCGAGGGGCAGCAAAGTTCCCGCAGGTAGACTGGGGCTAGACCCAGCTGACATCGTCGTACCAAGGCAGCAATCCTGTACTCAATGCGCTGCCGGGTAGGGAGCCAGTGTAAAGTCTCCAGCATATAGCTGGACACATGACCAAATTTGGGGATTTGCCCAATAAGACGCTGCAGAGCGCAAGACTCGGTCCAGGCACACAAGTCGATTTAGAGGAAGGCCAAAGTAGAGTGACGAGCAGTAGTCAAGGCGGGATGTAATGAAAGAAGAATGCACTAGGGTGGTAGTGGCACTAGGGGTAAGCGAGACGGGCAATGGTGCGAAGCTGGCACAGCTGATAGTAGCAGTCCCGGGCAAGGCGGTGAATGTGTGGAGCAAGAGTTAGCTCCTGGTCCACTAGGACACCAGGTCGCGGACCGTAGTAGAGAAAGTATAACTGGGGAATTCAGTTGCAAGTGCAGAGAGGTCAAGTTTAGCAAGTTGCTTCCGGTTGCCTAGCCAGATAAATTTAGTCTTAGCTGGGTTTAGGCGCAGTCGATTAGACGACATCCAATGCATCAATTGTTGTATGGTCTTAACAACTTCGTTTCATGACATTCTACGGTTCTACTGTTCTAGTTAATTTCATTTATATGCATCTGATTAATTTGAACGGTATTATGCCACTTTTATGAGTTTATCATCCGAAATAGGAAAATCTCATAAACAAAAACCAAAAACCAAAAAATCAAATAAAACCAAAAAACCAACTTTTCATTTTGCACTCCTGCTTGAGGTTGATGCGTGCAGTTATCTCGCCTACAAAAACGCAATTTTCCCACAGATGTCGCACAACTTTCGTGCATTTTTTACGCCTGATATTAAATATGATGTTTTAAATCTCCACGGCCAATTTTTTACTTCGCAAACATAATTATCTGTTGATGTGCCTGCATCAATCTCATTAGCTGAATGCATAATAATTATGTTATGTAAACAAGACGCGATAGTTTCCTGACCCCGATTATCGTCTAAAAAATAAATCACACGACGTTACATGAGGACCTTTCAGTCCAGTGTATTACAGGTCCTTGTCTTGCAGTGTCTTACAACAATAATTAAATTATGACTCCACAGATGCCTTTCCTGGTCCATGTCTCTGATCCATAGAGCCCCTCTAACTCCAAACCATCGGAGTCTTCGTTGAACGCCTTTCAATAACGAAGCCATTATGATTTTAAGACTGCCATTCCCCAGATGTCGCTTTTGGACTGAAACAAAACACCGTGAGGTTGATGCGTGCAGTTAGTTATCTCGCCTACAAAAACGTACTTAACCACAGATGTCGCACAACTTCAATTTTTTTCTCACGCCAATCATCGTCGTTATGACGGCGTCGTTAAATAAACGTATTATCTCTCTCAACTTCAATTTTTTACGCCTGATATTAAATATGATGTCTTAAATCTCCAAAGCCAATATTTTTACTTATTTATTATTTATTTATTTATTTATTTATTTATTTATTGCATCAGACAACAGAACAGATAACAATATACATCATGAGAGAAACAGTTCAGTCACTGTGCAACAGGAAGCCAGGAAAAAGCTAAAAGCTTATATCACCCTGGCCCCTAGTACCTGGTTCATTTCAGTCAACGTTTAGTGTCACACAGATCCAGATTAAATTATACTAACAGGCAGCTGAGTCCGAATAGTTTTAGTATTATACATTGGACATTTCATACATGAAACATTATCATCATGATATAGAGCACATAAATCAGAACCAAAGTAAACAGAGACACATTTTATGACAAGATTATGACAAAATTATGACAAAATTATGACTTCGCAAACATAATTATCTGTTGATGTATGTATGTATGTGCACTTGTTATAGCGCCCCTTCAAGATTTCTACTCAGAGACGCTCCCGACTACAGCGCGGACACTGAATCGGAGTTTCACGCCGAAGCGCATGAGCAATTGCGAGTGAAGGGCTTTTCTATCGGCGGCTTGAGGTGGATTCGAAAACCCTTCGGCTGCAAGGCACCGAACATTTGCACACCACCGCGCCTCGGTTGATGTACCATTGTGCCTGCATAAATTTAATAAGCTGAATGTATAATACTGTTATGTAGGCCTAAACAAGACGCGATAATTTCTTGACCCCCATTATCGTCCAAAAAATCACACGACGTTACATGAGGACCTTTCAGTCCCGTGTATTATAGGTCCTTATCTTACCAGGGGCGAAACCACGGTCCAGAAGTTGGGGACTTACTGAATGTCTGGAGTGGGGATTGCGAGCGCCGAAGGCGCGAAGGTGCATTGCCGAAGGACGCGGTAACGACTAGGGGTATGGGGGAGCGTCGTAAGCTCCCCCATCGGGGTCTGGGCGGAGTCCCAGAAGCCGACGCAATTTTGAGCATTTGATACCAAATGGAATACATTTTTGGCTCTAATTTACCTCAAATTTTTCACCGATGATGTCGATATAAAAGTACCTAAACCAGGCATGGACTGGAGAAGACAGTTCCAAGCTGAGGGGTCAACATAGGCAAAGCTCATATATAGCTTGGACAGTAGCAGAGCGCATACGAGGGACAGTAGCCTACCTAAACCGATACAACCAACGAATCAACTTCGCATCGAGAGTCCCGATATAGGCGATAGGAGGGTCCTACGAGTGTTCGCCGAAGGACAATAATTGCAAAGGAAATTAACGGAGCCATATCTAGCTAGCATCGACCTGCTGTGAGGTCCAGTGGACCTCGATTCGCTCTCTGCTATCCGATCATCTTTCGCTTTTGCGGTTGAATGAAAATGAGATATTTCGCTTCCTGTTTTGTTTGTCTGTCTGTCTGAAAACTCATTGAAATGCTGAAACGTCAAGTATGTCTGCACTGCGTTCAATTTCCTCTCTTTATAATAGAACATTCGTTTCTATCCGTTTCTGTTCCATTTCAATTTTTTTTGGCAAAGCAGTCGTTTTGAATAGGACCTAACGTATTCACAGTGAATAATAATTTATGATTGTATCTCTGTTCTCAAAAGACAGCTTCACAATGCTGTTCATGATTGGTGTGTAGATCGTCTTTTGCCCAGCACGTTGCTCGACTCAGGATAAAATTAAATTTAATGTATTTCGTTAGCTTATCTTCAGACGGGACGCGGTGGTGTTGCGGTATGTTCTGTGCCTTGTAACCTCAGTGTCGCAGGTTCGAATCTACCTCAAGCCACTGAGTAAGCGACCCTGACAAGTTGCTCACCCACAATTGTTTGTGAGGAAGGCAACGGGAAACCACTTCACTCATCTCGGATCCCTGGGTGGCATAAAAGCCAATGGACCTACCTTCGGGCAGAGAACTCATCATCATCATCATCATCATCATCAGACGCAGCTTCTAAGATGTGCTAGACAACATTGCCTCTGCGTCTTTTCTGAGATTCTTAACTTAAACTGTTCAGATACAAACATACATGAATATATAGTTGCATACAAATATACATGCATATACATGCATGCAAGTATACATACATACATACATACATAAATAAATGCATACATACATAAATAGTTAAATAGTACGTAGGCTACATTGGCCTGTATACACAGTGACTGTTATATTGGGTCTGGCGGCTCTGGCCTATATATCTAAGACAGGTATGAAGCTGATAAATTGGATAAATCGAGAGTGAGAGAGAGAGACAGAGACAGAGAGACAGAGACAGAGACAGAAAGAAGGAGAGAGACAGAGACAGACAGACAGAGAGAGTCACAGAGAGACAGACAGAGAGACAGAAAGAAGGAGAGAGACAGACAAACAGAGCTAGGCCTATGGACTGAAGACGATCATCGTGCGTCTTTTGCGTAGTAGAAATGGATAACTTATATAGCGCCTGTGTGGCTAGTCGTCACACTCACACATCCTACTGTGATAATGGGAAGGTGTTTTCGTTCGCACTGATGCGTTTAATTCATTAAAAGTCGGTCGATAGACAAAATGCTGCGAAGGAGGGAGGCAGGAGGGAAGGAGAGAGGGGAGGAAGGAATGGAGGGAATTAGGGAGGAAGGAAGGAGGCATGGAGGAAAAGCTTGAGGGAGAGACGGAGGGAGGGAAGGGAGGAAGGCAGGAGTGAGACTTTTTAACCAGGGCATTTGCTCTGGTTTGCCCTGGTTTGCCCTGCTGTAGAACCGCTACTGCTTGTTCGACTGTGGGAGTGGTATTTTTTATTCTAGACGTAGGTCTTTCTCTTCATCTGTGGTATTACAGGTCTAGTAACAATTAGTACGGCTAAGCCTATTGTTATTGAAATATTGAGGCCTAATGTTAAACATTGTCATCGTCTGCCTGCCTGCCTGCCTGCCTGCTTGCCTGCTTGCTGCCTGTCTCTGTCTCTGTCTGTCTCTGTCTGTCTGTCTGCCTGCCTGCCTGCCTGCCTCTCTGTCTGTCTCTGTTTCTCTCTGCCTCTGTCTCTCTATGTCTCTCTATGTCTCTCTATGTCTCTCTCTGTCTCTCTCAGTCTCTCTCTGTCTGTCTGTCCGTCTGTCTGTCTGTCTCTCTCTTGAATAGATAAATATTGATAGATAGTACTTTACAGAGGAAACATGTACAGACGACATCTTATGTTTCGAGAACAGACAAGCGGTCTCTTTGTTTTAACGACCCAGCCTATCATTAACCCTTTAAGCCCCGAATCCGTTGCAAACTGACCACAGTGGGTTCGGTAGTCTAATGACCTGCTGACCACGAAGTCCACTTGATTGTCCACTTGATCCGGAATGTCAAAGAGCGGATGTTTCTACTGTCAGCCGACGATTAACATCATGATTCACGTCTACGGGCTGTGGCACTCCTCTTTAACTCCGGACTTCAATGTCAGCTTATCTATCCGTTACGGAGAGAAAAGCCTGACGTATGCAATGCACAAAATGTTGTAAATATACTAGCTTTGGACATACGCTGTCTATATATATATCATTATGAAAACGTTATATATTAGCCATATAATTATGGTCCAACAGGATAATGCTGACTTTCGTAAGTGGTCCTTGAAATATTCTTTCTTCGGGATTATTCGGTTTTCTTCGGGATTACTCGGTTGTCTTCGGGATTATTCGGTTTTTGACTGAACTGACCGCTCAGCACAGCCGATCTCTAAACGTATCTAAATAATTTCCATTCATTTCAGGTGGTGTAGGCATAATTTTGCAACATCAGATTCTGCAAACTGCCACCTTCAATTAAAGAGAACGAATGTCCTTTATTGAACCATTTGCTAACCGCATTTTGGTGTAACATTATGAAGAATATAATCAGGAGTACATCATCCTAATAAATGTTTTGCGTGCCAGACTGTCTGCAACAGGTAGAATTCTGTCATGTTTACGTGGACGTAGCACGCATAGGCCTACTACAGCTTTAATTGGGGGCAGTAGGTCATGTAGAACGTGGCCTGGATCAGAAAGAAAAGCCCCCGAAGAGGCAGATGTCAGCACTCTGGCATAGTTCATCGAAAATTGGGTTGTTTTCAGGCAGGTATCGCGTTATGTATAACGTTGTGTAGGCCTAACGTCAGAGGCGAAAATCTATATATAACTTTGGGGGGGGTGACATATTCTACGAGGGCCGGATTTTTGGGGTGGATAGAAGGGCTTAAGTCAAAACTTGGGGGAACTGTCCCCCTCTGTCCCCCATGATTTACGCCACTGCCTAACGTTAGGTATAACGGGCTTATCCTCTGTTTAGGCATATATGACTGTCTCCCTCTGTCTGATTAGGCTAACCTTCTGGCTACTGGCTGTATACATAGCCACGGTCGATGGCTCGTGCATTATAAACTGGCGCTATAGAAGTTACTCACTAATAACAATTATTATTAATAAATATTGTCATAGGGCCTATTTGGTAAGCTTTTGGAGATCAATAAAGTGACTACAACTACCGCTACCACCGCCGCCTCCGCCGCCAACACTACTACTTATCCTACTGCTACCACAACAACAACAACTACATCACTATTTATACAATACAACTTGTATTTGGAATTGCACTAATCGTAATCGTAATCGTAATCTCCAAACTTCTAAAGCGCCACTCGAAAGCCAAGCGCAGGGCACCAGCTTATTCACGAGCGCTGCACTACTTCGAACTCTCAGATGTGCACACGATCATGAGACAGAACATCGATGGCGCAGAGCAATTGTGTATGAGGGGCCTGCTGAGGGAAGGTCCCTACACAGTAATTGCCTAGGACGAGGCTCGAACCCGTGCACTCCGCGTTAGAGGCCAAGCGCTTTAACCAATCGGTCACACATGATAGGAATCACCTGTGTTTCCTTCAACGTCTGCTGTGAGCGACTCAAAACTATAACTTTACTAAGCAACATTAATAAGCAATAAGTGAAAATGAACAAGTAATACACGTGGTCTGTTATCTTTGTTTTATTATTATTTCTTGATTATAAAATTATTCATTCATTATACACCGGAGACGCCATCGTAAAATCACTGGATAGGGTGAAAGTTTTTGCACTGTCTCTACTTTCTAAACGTTTTCCGACAACATTGAAGCCTTTTCATCGTCTGAACTTCTCTTCCCACCCCACGGGTGGAAATTCCTCTTTTCGTAGCGCTCCTGTTGAGTCCTCTTTCCACCCCACGGATGGAATTCCCGCGCTGCTTTGACCTTACCCTCCCCGGTTACGAACCCGTCGCGTTTTCCACCCCACGGGGTGAATCTGTTCTTGGCGATTTCTGCGGCAGGGCTACCCGAATGTTTCTCGACCATCCAGCTGGGTCTGAGAAAGATGAAGCGCTTCTTCGGGGTCTGTTGGTCGTAGTCGAGCGGAGGACGCTGTGCAACCATATCTCTGTCTTCATCCGCCGTCGTTGACGTCATCGCTACGTCAGCGTCGACGTCATCGCATCGGTTAAGAAGACAGTCTCCGTTTCCCTCTTCTTGTTGTTGTTGCTGTTGTTGTCGTTCTACGAGCTCGGAAACGATTTGCGGAGGAAGTCCGAAGTGTCGGTAGGTGTTGTGAGATCCGTACACGAGACCACGTGATCCGGTCACGTGAGCTAACAGTACGATTACGAGGAACTGGTATTTCTTCGCGACGACCACCGCCATTTTGTTGGCAGTATGGCGACGGCGAATAAAATCTGAGTTCCGGTTGAGGGCAGACGTTTACTGGATGACAGCGGAACTTCTGGAGATGTTGAACTGCCAGCAACAGAAAACAATATGATAAATTTTAATCAGAAATATTGAGTACAGCGCTAGTAAATACTTGCATACACACATGCTCACACACGCATACACACGTACACCTACACACCTACACATACACGCGCGCGCGCGCACAAACACACACACACACTGGTCTACTACTTCTCCTTTCTTCTTCTTCGTCTGTCTGTCTGTCTGTCTGTCTGTCTGTCTGTCTGTCTGTCTGTCTGTCTGTCTGTCTGTTCTCTGTCTGTCTGTCTTCTGTCTGTCTGTTGTCTTCTGTCTGCTGTCTGTCTGTCATCTGTCTGTCTGTCTGTCTGTCTTCGTTCCTTCCTGTCGTCCTCTATTTTTCGAATGGTTGATAATCATGGTCTTAGGCCTATATGTTGTCAGTTCGGAGAGCATAGGCCAACATGCGTTTTCATAAATAGACGCTACAGAAATGTGCACTTACTGTTACGAACACAGCCTTCGAGTGTTGTTTGTGACTAGCCTAGGCCTATAGGTTATGTCTTAACCTCAGGTAAGAACTTCGTTCAGTCAGCGAGTGCTTTTAATTCATTGACTGTCATAATTTTGGTTTTTTTACACATTACCATTAGCCTGTAGGCCTATACTACAGAAGTTGCAGTTTAGCGTAGATGAAGTTGCGTGAAAGCTGCAGATTTGGCGAGAAAGCAGAAACAAAACGAAAAACTAGAATTGTTATACGCACTAATTATATCGCCAGATGATAAGGTTTACCTGTTAGGCTACTCCTTTCCTCTAGTCCGTAGTGGAAACTAAACCGGCTTGAACATCGCAGCTTGCGGTTTTTAAATTACTGTCAGATACGAAAACTGAAATTCTGAAGAGGAATCAAGTCTGCGGCTTTCGTGAAACGCGCAAATGACGCACTTTCTACACAACGCCCGCCCTTATATACAACACGGCTAGCAGACAGCGTCACGCGCCGCAAACCGTAAGCTATGTGGGACTATTCATAGGCGCCGATGACGTCACACTAGCCAAAGGACATTTACAAGCAACTACATTTTTTATTTAAATGGAAGCACATCCTTCGCATTATTGTGAGACGCTTTATTCAATTTACGATGGGGTTATGGTAATGCCGTTACACTTATTCTTAGGTGCTCTGCATGCCCTCGGGCAGGTGCGTGTGGGATTGTAGGTGATGCACTCCTCTCGACGAAATGGTGCACTCCTCTCGACGTTGCCTCCTCCTACAGGTTGCCATAAGCGTCATTCATTCATTCATTCATTCAGAGAATTTATACAGCGCAACTTCAAGAACCTACTCGTGAGCGCTCCCGACCCGGCCACGGCTAAAGAATAGACTTGAGGGACTTGTAGAACCTTGCCCGATGGCTCACAAGTAAAGAGCGGATCGAGCTATCCATTGGTGGATTTACTATAAGCTTATAGGCCTAGCAACAAACGAGTCTAAGGCCTAGGGGCGGCAACACTTAAAAATTAAACAACAAATTTAATTTAAAACTGCGAGCGAGAATGCAATAAATAAATAGGCTATGGTAATTATGATATTGAAGTTAAAACTTTGACCCTTAAATATTAAGGGCGGCGAAACAATTCCACAATATAATTAGGCTATGTCTGGGCATTTCTCTGGTAAATAATTCTTGAGATTGTATAGGCCTATGTCTGGGTATTTCTCTGGTTAATAATTCTTGAGATCCCCCCGGGTTGTGAACAATCTATTTCAGTTAAGCTTATACGTGATTAGGATATAATTATACGGCTGACAACGCGCCGAAGAGCAGTGTTGTCACGGGAATAACGTGATTATCTGTAGTCAGTCGTTGAGAAGAAAGCACATTTTCAGAAAATCCGAGAAACCTCGGGCAACGATTGTCGAAATTGCTAAGAACATGCTTTGGTTGAGCGGAGATTCGTCTTTTCATTCACTTCTTTTCACAGGACTCTGTGTTCTCACATGGTCTGGAGCGTCTTTGGAGCTGAATAGAATGCCTTTCTCACAAGAAAGTTGATCGCTTCAGGCCGCAACAGTTGGAATTTGAAAAGCAGACAACTCGGTGTCATAATTGAATAAATGACGATTCACTGTTCCACTGTTCCAAGAACCGGCAACGGTGGCCATCATGGAAAGCCGACGCAGTAGAATTGAAGTCAGGGCCTCCACTCCTGGGATTTTCCCCCAAGATCTTCGGATTTTGGGGTCGACTTCAGATCTGGATGTCTGATTTTGCATAGCAATCTTGGGATTTTTCTAAGGTCTACAGACTAGTTTTTTACCGTACTTTCCAACAGTGGCAGCGAATCAGATTAGATTAAAAAACTTGCTCAGTGGGTCTGTCCAAAAGACTATGATCATTGTAACTTGTAAACATTGTAATTGGTTAATTCAATGTTATGCTCCGGTTTTTCTTTGCCAGTTCTTAGCTCAGCATTTTTGCGAATAATTGTGATTGTTAAAACGCATTTAATTTTTCATCAAAACTTTTTCCTTTTCAGCAACTTGGAATTTTTGGTACACTTTTGGCCAATCTTGGGAATTTTGTAGGAAGAGCTTGGGATTTCTGTAAATGGAGAGTGGAAGCACTGATTGAAGTCAATATTAGGATGGTAATAATACTGCAATAATAATTAAAGAAATTCTATAGTGTCACTGTTATAATGCTCAACACATAAGTTCATGACTTTAAGCAAAATCGTTGTGCAAGACAAATTACAGAGCCAGTCTAGTCAAAAGCCAAGAAGGAAACGAAACCAGGGAAAGATGAGTTTTTAGTCAAAATCTGAAGACCGGAATTGCACAAATATCAAATGACTTCCATTACAACCATCACTACCCCATTACTACACGCTATCCCCTTTCACCACTATTGTGTATTACTACTACTGTCAGTAGTAATACAGCATACAGTATTAGCGTCTGCCAAGGTGTAGGTCTAAAAGCTCCTTTAAGATACGAACAACAACTGGCTTGGAGAGGCTAAATGTACCATTTACCATATACCCAACATTCTGGTAATTTTGGTTACATGTAAATAACTAACAACGGCACTTTACTGACAGCCAGACTCTGTAATAAAATAATCTCTGTCAACAGAACAACTATACATACATCAACACTACAGAAATCTGCAGCTCAGTTAGAAAGTAAAATTTAAAGTCCAGCCTAACCGCCTCAATTTTGTAACTGAGAGACAAAGTACCAAGTGTCAGACACAAAAGGACCAGTACCACTAAAACAATTATGAAATGTAGTTGGAGAGTTACAGTATATGGACCCACTTAAAAAGCACCATCAGATTGTGGTGTATGTGACCACAGGCAAAACTGATTCCCTGCAGTTTGGTCTGCATTGTAACCTGAATTAAACTAAGCAAATACGGTTGCGCTATTAACGAACTATGCAGACTTTTCTCTCAGCAGTAACTGCCTTGTATGTTTAGAATTTAAGCATGAAACAGATTCAGCAATCAATCAGACACAGCTACATCAGACTTAAAAACACTAGACCTATATATACACAGGACCCTCCTTACAAATCTCCATCTAGCACAACATGATGTGATTTTAACATAGACTATTCTCAATACAAAGCACCCTCTTAAAAATTCAAATTTTCCTGCCATATGAAGCACATGTACTGTTATAGCTATCTAATAGTAAGACTTCTAAACTCAACTAAATTTCGATCCATGCTCTTGATCATGCTGTTATAATTCATATTATAATGATGCAAGTTATAATGAAGACTTGTGTATTGTCGTTACATAGTGCCAACCCCTTAAAATGATCAAAACTGGGAACAGACTAAGGTTCTTTTCAGAACTGACTGCATGTAATTAACCCCACAGTATCTGTTAGGAGATTGTCACATGCAGCAAACAGTTCAGTTCAGCATATTTTATTAGTTCTGTACACCGTATATTCTTTACTATATTGTTGACACATGCCTAAAGTCTCAGTTTTCCACAGAGCTAACTTCATTTCCACAGTCAGTAGTAAGAATGTTTCCAATGACTCCGATAAGTGGTCACCGAATGAATTTCCCTACTTCGGGAATGTAGAACTGGACTGGGTCAGGAAGTGGGTCGTCCGTGAGGAAACTGGCAATGTACTCTGGTTTCAGACAGGATACACCACAACGTACCATACCTTCAAGGTCAATCTTAAAATGAAACACAAACCAAAGAGTTAATCAGAACACTGCAATATTGCATACTGTAGGCCTACTATAAGGCCAGGAATTAATATGTGCCTTTGTTGAGAAAAGCCCCATTCCATGGTACAAAGCAATCAAATGCAAATGAAACATTTTTTCCTGCAGCATAGAACAAAAGCCAAGAAGCATAGTCCAGCTTTAAATGTGCACATGTCTTGCAAAGAATTCACTCAAAGCTAAATTGCACCCAGTACCCAAATGGGTCATCAGCAATGAAACCAACGGGATAACTCACAAATCACAACGATGCAAAATCCTACTTCTTGGCAACTTATATGTCTTTGTACCATAACATTAGTGTACCATCGATCAACGTCATTGTTAAAACAGCCATTTGAAATTACAGCATTAAGGCAAAGTATCGGTGTAACGTTAAAGCTACAGATGGAACTTCCAATTTCAAATTCAAATACAATTCACAAATGCTGCAATCCGCTTCCAAATCAACGTTTTTATCTTGATAAATTTCCCTGTAATTACTGGACAAAGTGAACAAATGTTCTAACCAGACATTACACCATCAAACACATTAATTTAAAATGCCTCTGAGGAGCTGTTGTAAAGGTACAAGAGAAATTAGCGCTGCATCACATTGGAGATAAAAATAAAAGTTGGCAATATAAAATGACATTAATACCTGAAATTTTAACTTTGAAAGGTCGATAAAAGCATGAGTTGCCTTTGAATAGTCTAATGGAAGCCTGCAAAAGAAAAAAACAGAGAAATAACTATCATGGACAATGTAAACTAAATACAGCAAAACTGAACTGCAGCCAAAATGCAACTGAAACGCAATGTAAGAACACAAGAGGAATTCAATGCAACTTAATCAAAGGAGCCAAGGGAACAAATAACTTTGGAATTTTCTATCCCAGTGGTGTCCTTTGCAGGCCAATAAAAGACACAACACCCACAGAGAAAAAACTAAAACATGCAATGAAAGGTGCTATATAAATTTCTCAATTTATTACACTGCATTACTTACAGTGCGAAAAACACAATGAAACAAGGCTTGACTTTGTAAAGGTTTCGCATGGGTCACAAAAACAACTCAGCAACTGCAAGCATGCACTCCGATGATGTATTTCTATAATAATAACGATGGAATGTGT
This sequence comes from Aporrectodea caliginosa, assembly GCA_020284085.1. Lineage (NCBI taxonomy): Eukaryota > Metazoa > Annelida > Clitellata > Crassiclitellata > Lumbricidae > Aporrectodea > Aporrectodea caliginosa. Next base: position 1,973,783 of record JACEVL010000415.1, on the reverse strand, counting down.
GTGAACTTTTATACATATGTTATTCATAGCCAGTTTGCTAATTATTTCTACATGATATAGACATCAAGAAGATGCTCGACTGATTTCCATACTGAACACTATCAACTGTATTTGTCTTGAAATGTTAAACTGAAACACAATGCTCCCTTGTAGCAGTATGGCCGTGTTATGGCGTCATATAAATTGTCGTTATTATTATTATAATGCCTCTACACAACGATGCTATATAGATCCTCCATTACATTACATCATATAGATAGATATAGATAGAATATTCTTTATTAGTGGACAATTGCAAAAAATATTTTGGCTTACAGACTTGTATGTTACATTACAAAATGTTCATCCCCTGCCAAATCACGACTCTGCGACTCCCAGTGTTAAACTGGTTGTCATGTCTGTCATCATCACTGACAATCGTAGGCTTTGTTGTACTGACCTATTTGACAGAACGGTTGCTCCTCCGGCCTCCAGAAGGCGCTTGAATCCATCCTCCCTTCGACTTTCTGTCAGTAGCAAGACATTCCAGTTCTCAAAAGAACCGTGGCTTGTTGAACCTCCTTTCTGAATGCAAAGAAAGCAAAAACAAGATAATGAATATGCATAGAACAACTACATGGAATTTTATCACATCTGTTCACAAGTTACTAACCAAGCCAGATCTTACTTTTTTAAGTGTACTTGTAAAACACTAATTGTAATAATTGTTGCTCCCTTCACTCCACCAAGAGGGGGTGCTCATAGTCCCGTTTGCCCGCACCGATACCACGCAGAACCATGCTTTCTCAGTGGTAGACCTGACGGTCTGGAATGGACTGCCCTTGGAATTGCACCTGCTTCCCAAAATGCTCTCTGACACGTTCTATACTAACCTAAAAACTGTTCAATTTGGCTGTGCTGGAGTCGGAGTACCTCTGAATAGTGTCCTCAAAGAGGTGTTATATAAATCCTCTGAATGAATAAATGAATCATGAATGAATGAGCAATAATATATCTATCCCTACCTTTCCTGTTTTGGAGAGACAGAGGCGCCATCTGTGAGCTGCTTCAGCAAGTTTAATTAACTGCAGCGGGAGGCTGCTCCAGAGAGCGGCTATTGCCTGTCCACCCCATTCGTAGGACTCTTCCTGTTAAAATTAACAGTACACCCATCAGATACGACTTTGGCCAGAAATTCACGACAGCAGAACATGCATTTGAGAATTGTTAAACAATAGCTTAGGAAGAATGTCCAACACAGGATCTTTTTGGGATGATTTATAAGAACTACAATGGTACAGATGGTAACTGATGGTTATTATAGCCCTTCACAAAGCTTATAATGTCATTGTTCTAACACACCAATACAGAATCTCAGCATTCCAGTTATGTCCTATTCATGCTTGATGAGCTGCACTGGTTTCCTGGTCGCTTTACTACACTTTTGTTGTTAAAGCGCTAAATGAACGCTACTTCACCAGTTTCAAATATACCGGCTTTACCAGTATAGAAATACATGGCCCAGCTGAAGCGTAAACACAAAAACTAAACTGGATTTCCTTTCTGTTTCCATGGCTCAACAATAGCAAATGCCACACAAGAACACAGTACACAGTTCTAAGCAAAAGACAACCATGTGGAGATGGTACCAAAACTCAAACCCAAGGTTCCAGTATTAAAACTTAAAAAGCAAAGTAAGGACCAGCGTTTCTTACTGGCAGAAATTCCTCAGCTGCCATGCAGGCCTCCACGTACGACTTGTGAAGGACCCATTTGCCAGTGGCCACGCACGCCAGGTACTTCTCATTACGTGTCGGCTTCTCTATAAGAACAGAAAATTTAACAGAAATCAGTTCAGTGCAGTTTTTGGTAAGTCAACACATTGCTTCTTACGATTCAATTTGACCTACAGACTTCTAATCTAATGACTTCAATAGCACATGGGAAAAACCTTGAGACTAGTCTGATCACCTCTTAACAGACATTTTTGTTAAACCAGAGAGGAATCTCACAGATTAGAAGACTGCATGGGTCCACTGGCATATAGCTATAAACAGGGCCATCACCTTAATCCTGTCAGCCATGTACACAGCAGCACTTAAGGGTGCTATACAAAAGCCTGGATACAAGCATACATATACATACATCAGAGGCATTATAATCACTCATTCATTCGTTCGGGAATTTATATAGCGCCCCTTCAAGGAAACTACTCACGAGGTGCTCCCGACCCTAACGTACCCAAAAAGAACAGTTTTCAGTTTAGTGAGGAAAGTTTCAGGCCGAATAAATAATAAATATTATTTGGTGATTTGGTTACATTAGATGATTGTACACTGCTTACCTATGATAAGGTGAGTGCATTCATTTGTGTAGTTGGCCGTATCAAGCGCTAATCCTCCTAACGTTTCAACTGCGACAGCAAATCGATCTCTTTCCTATTAAAATCAAAATGAAGTAACACTGAGATTTATATGCTCTCATATTTTAAAAACATTTTTTTCTACACCAATATCTCTGTGTAATCAGGACCTGAACAAGTCCAGACAATCTCAGTCATATGAATTTACAAAAAAATCTACACCAGAAACTAGAGAAATGGAAATTAATACGGTACTTTTCTCTTCAGTTAGCAATAGCTGAAGCCAGAGTATATAAAACTGTTGCAACTGAAACCTTAAAATTCTCTGACTGGATGACACTATAATCACAATATTCCAAAACAAGTTCACCTCTCCTATTTTATAGCATCATGACTAGAATCAATTGTGTCATCTTGCAAAAGGCCTTATGTTACATTATTTCTCAAGACAAAGCAATTGTGTCCTCTTGCAAAAGGACTTACCGGTATGCTAAATTATTCCACAAGATAAAGCAGGTTGAAATCTCATGATTTCACAGAAAATATGTCTTACACAAGCTATGAAGACAGTAGGATAATCTAGGTCAATTTTATTACTGTAAGACAAATCTGAGTTTAGTTATACAGTTCTAAGTAGTGATGAGAAATGCGTCGTCTTACATCTGAAATACCTCAGCTGATAATCCAGAGAATATAAAGATTGGCTTTGGTCTGTTTTTGTTGATGACTACTTCTTCATCAGCCACTGATGCACGGCAAGGAAGAGGAACAACCATGGGAGCAGGAACAACCATTGAATTTGTTGTTGCATTATCTGTATTTCCACTTGATGATTTCTGAACTGGAATATAAATACAGCACTGCCAAGACCTTAAAAGGAGCCAAGCGATGTCATTTATACATCTAAATATATTCAAACAGCTATGTATCATTCACTCACAACAATTAAGACAATGCCTTAAAACTTTTTCATTGAATTACAGGAAAAACAGGAAGTAGCTCCATTAACACACAAAATGTAGAGTTCGCAGTTAAAACGTTACCCTTACACATAGTTCAGCAGATTGAACACAATCGCTGAAATTCAAGTCTCCAACAAAACAGTCTCATAGTTTAATTCATTCTGAGAATTTATATAGCACCTCTTTCAGAGACCTACTCAGAGGTGCTCTGGCCAGTCTACATGACTACAGCAACTCAACAACCACACAAAGGTTTTCCCTGACTAATGGTAAAAGCTTCCAATATATTCACGGGGCAACCTGATAACCATGCAAATCTTTCCAGAGAAATTTGCTCAGCTTTGGTTAACATGTCAAGTAAAACTGCATGGACATCGGACACTCCAACTATTTACCTGGTGGTAGACTGCATTTGCCCTTTGTTCAACCATGTGTGTAGAGGTACCACCATTTGTGTGCTAAGTAGCCATGTTACCTCTAAGTAAAGGTAATTCAGCTGCTGTGCTTGTCCTTAACCCTTTAACGACGAGGCGCTTATGGTTTCCCATACATTTTAGTACACGCTCGTCGTTAAAGGGTTAAGCCAGAATGTCCTTCAATCCCATAAGACAAGCAATTAATAAGCACTTAATTTAATAATGGCTAGTCATCTAGAGAAAGCCTCTGAGGGGCTTTTATGAGGTGCTGTGACGATTTGTGCGACCCAGTTGGAACTGGAAAAGTGGTCTTTTATCTGGAATCCCGTTCAAACATTGTAGATAATTCTGATTCATTACCTTCTGAAGGTCGAAGTGATTGTTTCTTTGAAGTGACTGCACTGCTTTTTGGTTCTGTGGTTGTCTCTGGCACTGGTTTACTTTTGGAACCGAAAATCACCTGTTGACAAAATGTCTTAAATTACTTAAGAGCAACAACTTCTCTAGCTGTAATTAACAACAAATTCTCTTACAGCAATTAATGACAAATTACTGAAGATGTTCTCTCACAGTAAATTACTGACACAGTACTGCCTTAAAATCTTATTTTCGAATCCTTTCACAGGCTGGTCCCACAAGTTCTAACACACTTCTTCGCCACTCTGATAGTGATCCTAATAGGGTTTTAAATTCTAGAATGATGTCTGATGTGATAGAAGAAAAAACTTTTATACAGTTTAGGACCCTACATACCTGTAGTTTTGGGGCTCAAATGCAAGTTGAACAGCAAATGCCTTTGTCAAATACTTGAATTTACTGCTACAGCTTTAACTGGCATTGACAAAATTTACAAAATCACTAAAGCATCAAATCTGCTTCATACTTCACAAAGTATCATTTCCACTCTACAAAGATTCAATGGATTCTGATCTACAAATAAAACTCTCTGTAAGAACTAGATTTTACTAAAACAAACTAAAAACTGTGAAGTGCACTGAGAAAGTAGAAAACAAGTGTTTCCGATCTGCAGAAAACGACATCTAGCAAATACAGACTTTCTGTGGCTTTTAATGCTGATAAACCATCTTTTACCACCCACCAAAGGTTTGAATTCACATGTAATGTAATCAAAGATTTATATAGGACCTCTTCTAAAGAAACTCATCACAGGTTCTTTTGACCTAACGACAAAAAACCACGATCGAACAAAATGGTTTTCAAGCACTTACACAAGTGTCATGTACAATTGACAAGTCTCTCATCAAGCAATTTTGGCTTCAAGAAACACTTGTCCTTTTTCTTAAACTTTGCTGTTGCGTTGCTGGCATTCAGATATAAAGCAACACTTTGATCTCTACCATAACCAGATGTGTAAGCAGGCCCTTAGCCAGAAATAAAAAGTTACCCGTCCAAAAGCGCGACCGTTCCAGTCTGAAGGCAATGCTTGTACCCTGCACTGAATGACCTATAAGTTTTGATCACATTTAGGAACCCTCCAAAATAATTTCCACCCATCCTTTGGAGGGGTGGCTGGCTAAGTCTGCATTTCATTGATTGACAACTGTGACAGGCTGTGAAAAGGAAGGGCCTTAACAACCCAAGTGAATGGTGAATGGCCTATTGTACAAGTTTCCAATTAAAAGACTTGACCCTTCTGCAGTTTCCAATGTAATTAACTGCTGCCCAGAGTAATTGGAGCAGTAGGCCTAGGTTTATTGAACTGTGACTGCCGTCTGGAATAAACTGCGGACATCATTTAACACAATTTATGCCCGTCCAAAATCATTTCCACCCGTCCTTTGGACGGGTGGACGGGTGGCTGGCTAAGGGCCTGTGTGTAAGAAATGTGACATTCGATTAATTAACTTCCTAAGCTGACAGTCAATCAAGCAGCTGGCCTTTACCTTGTTGGTTGGTGGATCTCTCATGTTTTCCACAGCTTGGACCTCATCACCTGGTGACCTGTGAGGGCTCAGTGATTCGCTGTTCTTTGCTAGATCTGAGGCCAACATTTCCCTCTGCTCCCTAAACAGAAACATTGTTCAAAGTCACCTCAGAAAACAAAAGCTCAGCAAAACAGGTAGGTACTAACCATGTACAACTCACGTTCACCAACTGTATTATTGAGCAGTGTAATCTTGTTATGTGGCATATCGTCATTAGCATTTTAGAGAAACTCTTGGAAGATATTAAATAAATGCCGAGGTAAATTTGAGATATAATTGTCAAGTCACCCAATTCAGCACAATAAAATCACAGTGGTATAAATGCAGAAAAATAATCTACTCTAATTTCTTCTACAAAGTTATCATATAATGCAGAAGATGTCTACTGATATTTAGTTCCCCAAACTCATGAAAACTCATTTCAAACAGAGAGCTGTAAGAAACCTTGCTCCAGGATCATCCCAGACGACTTCAACAAACTGCGACGGCTGCGTATGTAGGTCTGCCAGCATTTCTGAAAGAGATCAGGAAAAAAATTGAAATTAAACCAACAGACAAAAAATAATTCCTAACATCACAAAGCACATCACAGACAGAACCCGCCATTGAAACAACGGCTTTTAAATTTAGTTTGTCTTTTCTGCTAAAAAGCAAGAAGAGACGAGAGATGCTAATGGGCAAAGTGCGCTGCCATAGTCGTTTATTTACTGTTTACCATCCTATCAAAGGCATGGTCTAAACAGTGAGAGATCTATTGGCTGAAACGAAACTGTAATTATAATCAAACAACAGAGGAAACTTTCCTTGGACCATACTGAGATTTACCAAATTCATGTGATGCAATGGAAATACAGATGTAAAAGAAAACAAAGTATCAGCACTCACCTAAAAACCCAATAAATGCCAAACAGCATTTATACTACGAAGTTATGTGATAAGTAACATTTATGTTTTGCAAGGCACTGAAGATATATCATCTAAGAGAATGCTGATGATTTTTGTTAACTCACTAGGCATCGGATTAACTTTGCTTGTGTTGGATTTCGAGACAGATGCAGGCTTCTTATCGTCTAAAAAATCAATCAACAAAACGGTCTCGTGAATTCCAAATGTCAACCCAAGATGTTCTTTACAGATCTATGCTACATGAAACCCACATACATACACTCATACCAACAACTCACAGCATTGAAAATCACTCCAAAAAGAACAACCTTAAAAGACTTCTCAAGTTTCTGCTTTAGAGTTAAGTGCATAACCTGCTGCACATAAGGTTCTTCACCATAAAATAAACTCACTAAAAATTTACAAGACGGACTTTACAACACTTGTTGCTTATGGATATGTAATGGAAATAAATTAAGTACACTCATACCAACAACCCATATATACCAAAATGAATGCATAACTGTCTTAAATACTGTACACTGTGCTGATTGGTTGAGAATTCACCTGGCAATGTGGATGGAGTGTACAGGTTCGAGCCTTCCCTGAGACTGTTACTGTGTAGGGACCTTGAGCAAGTCCTTCACTCCCAATTGCTTAACACCATCAATTGATGCTTGGTCAATAGATAGTGGTGGTTAATAAATGCCTAATGATAATAATAATCACGACATACTAAGATGTCATTGCAATGCAAATTCGTATCAAAGTGACTGTTACTTGTTGAGAACTCAGACTGTTAAGCGACAAGCTATAGCTGATCGGATTAACACTTTAATGAAGAGAGTGTACCAAAAGTGACCAGTAAACCAATGCAGCTTGTCATTAAAGTGCCAAGCGCTTGCCTTGTGACATGAAATGTGCTGGTTCAAACCTCTGACCTCTGATGACCCCTGATAACCTCACCTGTCTCTTCTTTGGCGCTGACATCCTGCACAGATCGATTCTGCTTTGGGTCACTTAGGTTGAGTGCATCTTTATCAGCTGGAATCAGAAATAGATCAACTCTTGAGAATTTCAATCTGATCACCATTTTCGCAAATGCTTTAGATCTCCCAGAAAAGAGATGTCTTATGTTAGTAAAACGTGCACTTTAGTAAATCTCTTCCTCTGTTTCAGCTCTCGACAACTTCTCACACAAGGATGACTTGCTGTCCTCTGGTGAGTAAAAGTCAACAAAACATTAAACCAGAAGGTGATCACAGACTTCCAATTACAATTATGGAATCTATATTACAATTCAAAACAGACTTTATAGCTTCCAGAATATACATTTGTCATTACATAAATTGTAATTCTTAAAATTGTTAATATGCAAAAAGTCATAAAGAATGTACACGCGTTCTTACTTGAAAGAATTCGCGTTAAGGGTTTTCCTCTTCCATGATTCCTACAAAGAAAAGCAAATCGTGAAGTCTCTCATCATCACCCGTCAGTAATCTTAGGCAAGTTTTTTTGTCTTTCATGATACAGTCCATCCTTCATCACAGTTTCTTTCACGTAAAGATGATTTTAGCTATTCACTGTGCAGCTCCCAACTAGATATAACTAGCTCTCCACATTCAGAACCAATATAGATAATCTTTGTTTCTCCTCCGTCAGGCCAAGGCCAACGATGAGTCCTCAACTTGTCGTCTCCAGAATTCTCTATCCTAGATTTGTTCCTTTGCTTCTGCAATGTAGATATAGATAACAGTAACAGTTATAATGAAAATTATTGTAACAATTACACTTGTGAACAAAAATTTAGAGAAGCGCTTTAGAAATATGGAGTTTACAATCACGATATAGTGACAATAAGTTTCTCATAGTAAGTCAGTCTTATTTAAACAGCAATATCATACTTTGATGCTTCATTAAGTCGCTTTAAGCCGTCTAACAATGCCGATTCTCGGGATGACTTCTCCTAAACACAAAGAAAACACAATGAAAATCATATGCCTTTTCTCTGAGAAATGAAACACAAGATTGATCAAACTCATTAATAAATACCAAACAACCTGGAGTTTGACAGAGATATTAACTAAAGGGAAACAATAGAAAGTGCTCGTTACATTATCTTACGCTAACAGGATTACACAATGGCTTGAAATGTATGCTCAGGCATTCGCAATTAGATCATTTCCTGTTGAGTAAAACTCGAAATACAATTGCAGACTTGAACTGATATAAACAATCAACAAAAACTTTAAGCCAATGCTACAGAGCGTAAAAAGAAAAGGGTCACTGAACAAGACAATCTTTTAAAATTGGGAACCTACATACAACCTATATAAATAGAAACTTATTAAGCCCTGCTTGTATATTGTATTATATGATGCATAAGACACTGCTAACACATTGCCATTGTATAGTAAAACAGACTGCAAAGAAACAATTTAGTCAAAAATGTGTAGGCATGAAAAACTGAGAAAAGGCACATGGGGGCAGAGGAGGGTGGAGAGTGTGTGAGCTGAGAAATTACAGTATTTTAAATGAGATCTGCATCAAATGAAATACATTAGGCCAACCTGGTTCTCCAACTCCCCACATGCCTTCGCAATGTCTTCATCGCTTAACGTCATGTCAGTCATTTCACATCCTTCGTCTTCGTCTTTCTCTTCCACCGTGGAGATGACGATTTTCTCGGCCTCATCGCTCTTTGCAGCCGATGTTTCCGCTCGCTCTTCCACAAGAGAAGATGCTACAGGCTCAGCAGCCTTAGTTGACAGAGTATTAGAGCGTGCGGCAACAGACTCTGAAGCTCGGATGGAGTTGGCGTTGGTGCGAGCAGAGGTGCGAGTCTGACGAGCCGGGGTTTTGTGTGCTGTTATGCTCTGCAAATCAGAAATTATATGGTAAATTAATAATGCAATTATCTGTCAACTTTTCACATTAACGGAGCACCAATACATAAAAAGATTATGCCAAGCAACTGGGGATTAAAAGACTTCATCAAGGTTCTGACACAACAGCCTCATCAAAACTTACACATACCGCATGAAACATCAGAAGCCTAACCACTGAGTCATCACTTCACATTAATTGTTACATTAGGGATGTTAAACGAAATTCAAATCTGAATTTCGGTTTTGAAAACGAAATTCGGTTTTTATTATTGACAAAACGAAATTCTTTTTTTAAAATCAAAGAAACATGCATTTCTTTAGTTTGTTGTTTTCATCTCAGGAAGAAGTCTCCTTTGGTCAAAATAATATATTAAATTTTCTGAAAGCACAGATTCCTTAACTTTGGTATTTCTCAGGCTTATGGCCAAAAATGACCATTCCATTTGACACAAAAATGACCATTCCAGTCAGAAATTAAATCCTGGTAACAGCTGGGAGAGTTGTTCAACATCAAAATGCCAAAGGCACCATCTACTGGATTTGACTAAAGATTTTTACGATAACTTCACTACCACTTACGAGTGACATGTTGGGATTATACGTATGTGGGAAGCTTGATTCGTCCACTCGACAGCTCTGCTCTTCACACTATCATGCACAGATAAGAATAAACAACATACAGATAAGCTAGAAAGTGATGAGAGTGCAAGCCATAAGGCAGCAATGAGCAAGTTAGTCAATCATGACCCAAAAGACAATGATCAACTTTAGACTTATAAGATTAAGAAAAATTACTAGCCTCTAGAACGTAATTGACAAGTTTTAAAGAATGCTATCAAACTACTTGAACAACAATAACTTATGAAATTTGTTAAAACATAAATAAATGCATGATATATATAGTTTACCTTAACTTAAGGGTACCTTACCTGATACAGACATAGACAAATAAAAGTTATTTACATAATTTCAGGTCTAGACACTGTCTAGTGTTAAAGTATGTTCATTGAAGATTACTGTTAGAAAATGTTGCCTAAGTACTAAAGGCCACAGTATCAGTATAAAGCACACTGTGCTTTAATACTAGACAATTATAGTCAGCATAAGTGACTCAGCCTAGACATTAATTCATTGAGCATTTTGACTAAATAACTCTTGGTGGTAGAACGACCAGTAAGGAACACCTACCGCTGTAAGCCAATGCGGAGAAACGATAAATTTTCCCTGATCTCTTGCCATTCGAAATTCTTTGTTTGTGTCATTCAGTCGGCCCTAGAAAATAAGACAAGAACAATATTGTATTGTACCGTATTGTGTTTGCGGATTTGTAAAGCGTCTCTCCCAGTACAATCTAATTAGAGGTGCTCCCAGTGTGACGAGCCCATGAAAAAAGAAGTCTTGAGACTACGGGCCGAGGCAGCAATACTCAAGTTAAAATCATGAAATGAGTCATTCCAGAGAAAGGGCCAGCTGATGCATATGCGCGGTGCTGGGCAGTAGCACTCCGAGTCCAAGGTACCAATATAGATAAAACGAAAACTGAATATCGACAGAAACAAATAAAAACACAAAGAAATGATCAAACCATTAATCAAAAGATACGAATACTTAAAACAATTAATCGATCAATAATAATATAAAGCATGAGTAACCAGGGAGAGATGTAAACAAAGTAAAACATAACAGCCAATTAACAAAAACATGTGAAATAAAAATGAGAAACTAAAAAGGTCATTTTTGCAGTTGGAACAAATGAACACGCAATGATTGGACAAAACAAAGACAAGTGGGACATGGTAGTCAACTGGTTGAGCGCTCTCTTGCAACACGGAGTACGGGTTCTAGCCTCCTCCAAGACGGCTACATTGTACGGACCTTAAACAAGTCCTTCACTCACTACTGCTCAGTGCCAACGACTGATGCTTGGTCATTAGACAGTGGCAATTAAAAAATGTGCAATAGTATCATATCGTATCTGAGAATTTGTAAAGCGCCTCTTACAGTACTAGCTATTCACAGGCGCTTGACAGCCCGAGGAAATAAGAAAGTCTTCAAACAGTAACATTGTTCTTGTGAGCAAATCAACACAAAGCATGTTAATACTTTAATGACGAGGTGCACTGGTTTCCACCCGCTTTTGATACACTCTCGTCGTTAAAGTGTTAATCACTGATGCGATTGAAACAAGGTAGCCAGACCCATCAGCGGAAGCGAGAGGGAAGGCAATGTAAACATACCTGGAAGATGAAATGTGTGCAGCTGCTGTCGTACGTCCATCGATAATCCGCTCCAAGTGAAGCTGCAATGTTGTTATATTCGCTCTGATTTTTACTCAGTTTCTTCCCAACAGCAATGACCACTCCCTTCAAAGGACCAGCGGCCGCATCCTGCTTACACAACAAACACACAGTTTGTTTGTATGTACATATGTAAACTATATATGTATGTATGTATGTATCCAAACACCTAAACGCAAACCCTTTAATTAACACATAAATAACACTAAAATAAAGTCGTTTGTCCGTTTATTATTTTAAATATTTCACAAAATCATTGTTCTGCAAATCCATTCACAAGGCCATGGGAATTTACCATCATCTGACGTTTTTCAGAGGCAACCAACTATTTGCGTATATTCAATGAGAATATTAATTATTAATTACTTAAAAAGCAGAAGGCTAGCTTAAGGAAAAGTTTGAAATCTGTGTCAGTCAGTCAAATAGTATCACAGCGCATAGTTTCTAGTTAGCAACATCAGGATTTCTGTATGTCAACACAAAAACACTGATCATTATTATAATGTTCGAATGTTAAACTGAAAACATGATCACAGAAGCCTACTCTTGTCAGGCAGTAATCCTCGTCCTGCATTTTCTGTGAGAATGACTCCTCCTTTCCCCAACCGGACATACTGTTCTTCACAGCAATGCCGATGTTCTCAGCAAAGACGTCTTCCAGAGTCTGCAGGATCAACGAGAAAATGTACAACAAATATAATTCAACAATCACAGGTACAGTTAATATGGAAAGAAACGAATAACACAATGTTTACAATTTAAACCGAAATTTAAAATTAATGCCATTAAGGAAAATAAAATGATATATGGAGGGATTTGCTGGCTGTACTCACAAGACTCACGCGCGTTTGTTTCTTCGCTACTTCTACTGGAGAAACCCAAGGACTGAGAACACCCTGGAACAGCAAAAGCTTCCACTTAAATATGTATGTATCTATGTATGTATCTAGAAACTTACCATACCACCTCTCAAGCACCACTCAAAAGTGCTGCCTGCAACAACCTAGATAATGTTAAAGTTTTGGGTCGCTGGCCCATGTGTGTGGAATAGCCTTCTAGAATCTATTCAGGAGGCAGAAAGTGTTCATGCCTTCAAAGACAGTTGAAGTTTCATCTTTACATAACTCTTAGTGCTTGTGCCAACAACTGTCATTGCAAAGCGCTCTAGAAGTAGCTTACTAGTGACGATGCTATATAAAGTGCTGTACGGTAATTACAATAGGGTAGATTACTGGCATTTGAAATGAGACACTACAGATCTATGGATCCTATGCATAAGGTGGTAGCAGAAGATATCAAATAAAGAAGTGTGAAGAAGAGTACAGTGCACCGGAAACATCACACAGCAATTAATGGAAAGGAAGTTCAATTTCTTTGGACATAACTGTCCAGATTGACCAAACAGGTTATGTTTGGAATGATCAATGGCACAGGGATTAGAGGTAGACCAAACAGAGCATGGCTTTATGATGCCAAAGATTTGTGCAAACTTTCTCACATTAAGGTTGAGCTTAGGATGATAAGCCTCGCTTCCCATGAACTTGCTTGGCGTGTCGACTTCCAAGGCACTCTCCGGCAAAGCAGCTGGAGATGGAAAGGCTCCAACTGGTGAGGAGGGTATTCGTCTTTCACCCTGAATTAGATCCTGACAAATAGAGCAAACTTGACAAATAAAATAGTCTCTTAACAGCTTTATAATATATATCTGTGTGTGCATGCCTGCCCTATTAAGACACTATATATATATATAAAATATATATGTATACATACATAATGTATATATACATACATACATACACACCATAAACCAGAATATAAACGGTTGTAAATATATTCTAATGCCACGTGCATTTTGCAGGCTTTGGTGTACATGGTTTGCAGATTTTTTGCCCTCACCTTTATATAACCCAGTGCATATTTTAACAGATTTGGACTACTGGGACAAAATCTAGTACACGACTTTCAATGTTATTGGAAATTAGAGTATTACCAGGGGCAAATCACCAAAACTACTGGGACAAATCCAGAAAGTACTGGGGCAAATCCTAAAACTACTGGGACATTTGTCCAAGTAGTTATACAGTTAAAATATGCACTGATATAACAACCACCAGTGAAAGAATGCTACCCTAGCACTCCCAAGTGGAGCAAAATATGTGTCTAATTACAGTGCATAATTAGTCAGGGCAGTCTCTCTTACAACCAGCATTTATTTGCTGATCAGTAGTTTCACGTCTCAATAGCACCGAAAGACATCTCTGCTTCAATATAAACTGTAAAAATATTGAAATTGAGCATCACTGTTATTACCTTAACTCGGCTGTTCTTTGGAGTCTTTCGGTAGATTGCACTGCCTTTTGACTCAGCTATGGCAGCAGGTTCCTTCGCAGGATTTGCTGAATTAGAATATAACATGAGTATAAAATCATACTTTGAACAGTAACTTCAAAAGCTTTATACCCAAAACGCATGTCTTTTCAGAATATGCACAACAAAAAACATTCAACACAACATCGATAGCCAACAGTATTGTTGAATTAAAGTAACGGCAAAGGTTAACCAGCTACTCAAATTACAGTTCATGATAAGTTTTAGAATTTTAAACACACTGGTAAAATTGTTTTATATTATTGCTGTTTTTCATCATTGGCAATTGGCAAAAAATAAAACATTTATTGAGCCACTAGTAATTGCATCCGAGGCTGATGTATCCTTCAGCTGAGCTGCAAAACAGGATAACAGGACAACTTATCCTTACACTTAATTTCCACAAGATACACTGCTACCTGAACCACAGCTATGAGGTTCAAAACAATGGGTATACTGTTTGATCAATGAGAGTCTGACCTGGCTACCCCAGTAGATTAAGGTTGTTTAATATGGCTTCTCTTGAGGTGACCCTTGCCTGATGCTTTGTGATAAAATCACCAAAGAAGTCACTAGATTAGGCTGGAATGTGAATTAGATACATTTTCTACAAAAGCTAGTCAGATTAAAAGGTTCTTACGGAGTGATGAACTTCTGTCCTTGTTTAACAACTCGGTGTCTATGTTTTTCCCCGCAGAGCAAACGTCTGTGCTAACAATTTTAGTCTTTCTCAACTTGACTGCATCTTCAGAATTTTTGTTAGATGGACTGGGCACCACATGTTTGTCTGATGGTGTCTGACCTTTAGGGACTAATTCACATTTGGAGTTAGCAGGAACGAAATCATTCAACACTGAAAATGAGTCTGTGTTGGCTGAAGTACCGCGTTTCTTGCAATTTGTATCCACGTTTTTCTCTCCTTCCACAGACTGATTTTTAGCAAAGACTGAGTCATTCCCTTCCAGATCCACTTCCAATTCTCCAGGTGTATCGTCCTTAGCGGTGACAGGGACGTCGAGAGTTGGAACAGTTCCATCAACTGAACTTGAACTCTCTGGAACTGATGTGACTTCATCACTCACGGAAGATTTACCGGTTCTTGCCAGTTTACGACTCTTTTTAGGAAGCGGAGATTCAGAGCTCTCTCGGTGAGATGCAGGGCCGCTCCTCGTTGTCCGCCGCAAACCTCGATTGTCGTCAACTGATGATCCAGCTGCACTGGGTAGAGGAGGCTCTTTGAAAACAACGCTTACGTCCAAAGCATCTTTGGATATCTTTCTGGCATCGTCTTTTGCCTGGTTCTCCATTGCTGATGGCTCTCCTCCTTGCAGGGCACCAGTCAGAATGCTGCGGGATCGTTTAGCCGGGATCGGTGAATCAAACGTACAGTCGTTTGCTCTCTTGTTTGTCCCCACAGCGGACGGTGGAGCTCTGGACTCGACCGGTGACTGGCGAGGACAAGTATCAACACCTGTCAATCATAAACAGCATTACAGGTGGTGGTGTTTAGCAACCTTCAAACACAGCAACAGACTCAAATATACAGTAACAGAAAAAGAAAATGCTTGCAACATTCACAGTCACGATCTAACAGAGATAGTTCTTCCTGCTCAATCAGGAACCAGACACAACACTGCATTTGTAATGTACCGCTTACACCC
The DNA here is from genome assembly GCA_020284085.1 of Aporrectodea caliginosa. Classification (NCBI taxonomy): domain Eukaryota; kingdom Metazoa; phylum Annelida; class Clitellata; order Crassiclitellata; family Lumbricidae; genus Aporrectodea; species Aporrectodea caliginosa. The sequence goes on along the minus strand of JACEVL010000415.1, from coordinate 1,958,020 downwards.
ACAATAACGATAATTGCAAATTTATATAGCACCACTTCAAGAGAGATGCATCAGAGGCGCTCCCGACCTAACACAATGCAACCACGATTGAACAAAATGGTCTTTAAGCGTTTGTGGAAAAGAAGCAAAGAGAGGCTGAAACCCCATGCCTCAGGTTCTTATATGTCAGTATTTAAAAACATTTACGAGTTATTTGTCCTTGAAGAGATATACAAATAGAGTTCCAGGTACCTGAATATGCATAGAAGCTTCACATTTCACAATTTAATCATGGTATTGGCAGCTCATAGCTCATTCATTTACCTAATCTAAGCTCATGGAATAATGAAATATTAAAAAGAGAAATGGAAAATGAATAAAAGAGAATTTCTGGTGACAGACACAGCAAGTAAAGCCAAATTTTATCTTCAGATGAATTGAAAATATACTCATAACAAGTGAAATTGTAACTACCTCTGAGGTCAGATGTGGGTGTAAACATAGCCTACCTTGCCTGACCTTCCTTGCTTTGCTTTACTTCACCTCTTATGCTAAATTACACCAGAAAAAAGTCACACTACTGAAAAACTGACCATTACAAAATCTGACCATTAAAAACTGACCAATAGAAAAAGTACTTGCCATTTGATTCATCGGGACAATTATCAATTAAGTACTTTCCCACATCGACTTGTCTGCCGGTTCGAGCACATTCGAACAACCACCTGTTACCAAAAGTCAGAATTATTGGTGATCTGTCAATCATACTAGTTTATAAACATAGGCATACTATGAGTGATTTAAAGAACCATACCTGAGGAGCTAAATGTTAAAAACTCTAGTAAGAGCTGATACTTCTGATACTCCTCAGGCTCATACAAATAAGAGGCTGGTCCACAACTCACAGCTCTCATTAAGAACCACAATAAGTAGGTGGTTCGTCAGTCATTTAGCAGTTAAAATAGCTCATATTAAAAGTTTTACTAATCATAGGTAAGTTCTGAGTGATATTTATTCAAAGCAGGTTGTATCAAACCTAATGAATCTGTTAACTACAGGTTGGTTCTAACTTACATTTTATTAACTGCAGGTATGTTCCACTTTTTAGCTGCATCATACTTGGATCCCTCAGCTGATTTAACAATAAGATGAGTGCTAGCCAGAAGATTCCCTTTGGCCCGCCTTAGAAAATAATCCTGACACCTGCAATTAGAAATCACAGGTTCTTGCAGAACACAATAATTTTTTTATTCCATATAACAATAATAATAGTAATACGACAATTTCTATAGCGCTGTACCACAGCCGAGTTCAAAAAGTCAATGGCAGTCATACGATTGTTTAAAAAGTTGTGATTTAAATGTCTCTAGAGATGGCGCATTCTTCACTTAGTTCGGAAGACTGTTCCATGCAATGGGTCCTGCGACAGAGAAGGAACAGTCACCAAACGTAGTAGAAGACCGCGGGACTTGTAGCGAATTTTTTTTGAGGATCCTAGTCAACATCCTGCACATATCACTGCGAATCAAGCTCTGCCTCAAACAAGTACTGAACAAATAAGGTCCAAGTTACAGCTAAGCATAGCAGGTATGTTAAGTGTAACAGGGCATCTACTCAGTCAATGCACTACATCCGTAATTAAACAGTTGCATAATTTCCAGATCTGAAGATTTCACAAAACAAACAAGGGAAACCGCTGATATCATACTCACTTGCCACCTAACGTGTGCGAGACCTCAAGTAGAACATCTCTCTCGATTCCTGAATAACCGCTGAAAGTTAAAAAACATCAAAATAAATTATTAAATGATTGATAATTTACTATATTTCTTATATTAATATTATTCTTTATTTTCATTACCATCGTCATTGCTATATCATCATCGTTAGATCATGACAAGATAAATGTTTTTTTTCGTCTGGCAACATATTACCACTGACTCTATGGCCTCAAAGCCATGTATATAAGCATGTATGAAAGAATGTAGTTGAACATTTATATAGCACCCTTAAGCACCTCTCAATGGCAATGGAACAGTTATCTAACAGTTCTAAAAGGTGTATTAAGTTTTAGCTGAAATGTGTCTTGTACATCAGTAAAAATGCTTGAAAAACTGAGTATTTAACCATGAGATATGCATACATTACATATTACTTAACAGAACTGTTGGACATCAGAGTAGTTGGTTTTACCTGATGGACAGGATACAGCCGAGCAGTGGCTGTGCATCAGGAACAAGCAGTAAAGGTGTGTAGACGACGTTCTCTTCGACAGGAAGCACTTGCTCACTCTCAATGCACATTTGCTACACAGCAAAAGCAATAGCAGAAAGTGTAACGGAACAGAATCAGCATTTTACCTATATATAGCACTAGTTTTTGGCTGCCCATAAGTGGCAAACAGCTGATAAAAATACAGGACTAAGAAGATCTGCAAGGTAAGAAGCAGAAGTTTTCAGTCCACTGTTGGTGGGAAGATCAGGTAGCTAGGGAGAGGACTGGCCACGTGTCCTCACATGCTGAGGCTAAGATAATGAAATCTCTAGCAGTTCAAACCCAAGCCTGCCTCTTCATGTTAGTTTAAGGCTCTTCCCCATGTAACCTGCACTGCTCTTATAACAACAACATAACTGAAATGTACGTTACTTTGCTCTTACATGGATTCAATCAATCAATCAATCAATATAAACTTGATATAGCACCCCTTCATGATACCTACTCAGAGGTGACTCCCAGCCCAGCCACAGCGGAAAAGAACGTTTTTTAAAGAGAAGTAAAATGCAGAAGAATATGTCTTTGGTTGCAGACATAAGCTGTTCCAAATGGCTCGGCCCATGATGGAGAAAGCCTGGTAATTACACGTAACAATCACGTCATTTGAATTGGATTAACACAGGTGACCTACCAGCCAAGCATTTGTGACGACATCTCCAACTGTAACATTGACAGAACAACCAAACAGAGGCACGACGCCAAAGTCTGCTAAGGTGCGCGTGGTTGGTGGAAGAACAATACCTGCAACCAGAAACAAACAGTACCAGGCAATGTAATGTAATGTAATGAAAATGTAATGTATAAAAAACAGTAAGCTTCTGCTGCCTTGGTTCTTGTAGTGACTATGACCAACCTAACTGATACCTGTCTGCTGTTGTCAGAATTTGGTGCTTTGTGGAGTTTATCCATAGTGGAGCTACATAATTGTCTGATGATGTTACATCACGAAAAGCCATATTCTAAGACTTTTTTGTCATTTACTGAAGTATTTCTTTCTTACTCCATTGTAGCAGGCCACTAAAGACAATTATGTTTTAAGTAGATCACAGAGGCACTGAATACCACTCACAGAGGCACTGAATACCACTCACAGAGGTACTGAATACCACTTCACAGAGGTACTGAATACCACCAGAGTGCTGTTTGGCAGCTGGTTATATTAAAGAATATACTTACTTACTTACCTCACAAAGGTACTGAATACCACCTCACAGAAGCACTGATTACTACCAAACAGAGGTACTGAACACCACCTCGCAGAAGCACTGAACACCACCTCGCAGAAGCACTGAATACCACCTCGCAGAAGCACTGAATACCTCACAGAGGCACTGAATAATCTGTTTTTTGCATAAACTCAGCAGCAATCCAATACAAGAAATCCTGGTTCTTAATGGCTCCTAACGGAATAACTGCAGTGACATTATTTGAAAGCACATGCATCAGCAATCAAATGCTGTACCACTTTAACCAATCAGAACCAGAATGATGTCACTTGCTGTTAAAATCTATCTTCTATGTCATCAGCACTTTAAGAAACTGTTAGCTATCAATCATAGTTACCACCATCTTACTACCTCCATGTTCCTTGATAAGACTGCACAGCATTTCCTCCTCCTCCAAATCAAAACCAAACACTCGGAACTTCGACTGAGCGAACAGCGGACCTGAAACATGTTCAATGTAAATGTTTCAATACAGCGTAAAACATAAACAAAGCCACTGCCAAACCTAACTTAATTATTGACTGAGGTATTTTATTGAATGCCTCATGTCACCCCTGATTCTCGACACCACACGGTCAAGGAACTATGAAGGTGTCATCAGTTAACTCTTGACAGGAGTCCATTCATTGGGTTCTGCGTTCACACAGGACCTGACAACCGGACTTCTAGTTAACTCTATGCAGTGGGCACTTATTAACTTTCTGTTATTAATAACGTCTAGCGTTGGCAGCAGTTTCAATATGTACATGTTGGTATAGTGTACAAAATTCCTAGACCACATCACACTAACTGGTTAAAACACTAAAATAACATGAGAGTGTCAGTAACTCTTTCTTAACACAAAAGACACCAACCATGAATGTAATCTATTGTACATGACACATCACAGAATTTTATTATTATAATATTAAGAGCTTCCATTAATATAAATGAAATCATTATTGTTGCTAATGAACTATGAGTTGAAAAAAATAGCTTACCAACTGCAGTTGTTTCACATTCTTCTTCCCCATCCTCTGCTTCAAGATCTTCATCAACATTTGGTGGGGGAACATAGATGGTGGCTTCTTCATCTTGTCTACTGCAGTTTGATTTCTCCATAGAGATATTCTCAGCATTTCGGGCACAAGCTTCCCCAGCTTCTGCCGCCCTCATTAGGGTACTCTCACCAAAAGTACATCCTGGACAAAAAAGCATCTGATTTAAAACCTAGGTATGCACACTTTCTGTAATACATCTGCAATCCACTGATTGTTGCAATGTTTGTGCTTCAACCAATATATCTTTCAAAAGCCTAGGCTATGCATCTAATGACTGCTGAAGCAAGGCCTGTAATAAATGAGCAATAATAACTACCTGGCATTATTTTACACTACGGTCAAGATTTGATGCCAGACACGTCGAGTGCTTGCTCTGTTGAGCGTGGCGTTCACGTTCAAATCTCCCTGAACACAACTACTTCTTATAGAGCTACATTAAGTCCTCAATACCTGCAATATTGTCTGCCACCATCAACTAAGGCATAGCCATTCCTTCCTTCCTTCCTTCCTTCTTGAAGTACACAGACTTGCCGTCTCATTCACACACCTCCCCTTGTTTCCACACTCCATCTCTGCATATGTCCTGTCGCTGTCTGTCCACAGCAAACTAAATTGTTTTCCTAAGCATCTCCTTGCCAAGATATAAATGGAAATGAAACAATCTGGCACAGTAGCCACGAGATATCAATTAGCATCATACAACAACAACAAAAATTAACTTTGCACTGATGAGCATGACGTAGGGAAATGCACCTGAGGTCGTCGAAGTTCCCATGTATTGACTGAGCAATTCCTGCATTTCATCATTGCATTCCTTCAACGTCCGACTCTTATCTGCTCCATCGTTCTGTGCTCTGTTGTCAGCCACAGCAACCGACGGCACCGCTTCTCTCTTGTCTTCGACGCTCGAAGTCTTCCGGATTTGTCTGCACACAGAAAATGTCTTATATTAATCAACATCTATTAATACAATTAGACACACACACACGCATGCATGCTCACACAAACACAATATAACAAGAGTCACATAATTATGACTCTCATCAAAAGAGGTGTCAAAATTATAGTAAAATGTGGCCACGGTACTGGCACCAACAATTTTTATATCTAACAGCTCTTCACCTGGCGACTGACTAACCACGCCTATGATTCTCATTTCCATGTCACCTTGGCCGTGTTAAAAAGTTTGTATAATAATAATACTACAGTTTGAGCAGGTACCCGGACACCCATCACTCCATCTTCAGCTAAGTAATGTCGTCTTCCAATGCAAGTATTTAGCGTGGGAACATTAATCAATATACCTGTAAGCCAAAGGAATATATAATTCTTAAATACCAGGTACAATTATGACTGGTAAAATTCACTTGCAATAAAAATGTTGCACTTTCAAGTGATTTGTAAGACTTGCTGAATGCTATGTTTGAGATTTTAACAGTGCTGTTGCACTATGGTACTACCGGGGTATTAATAATACCAACCAAATTTAAATATTAGGTCACTGAAAAAACCAACCGTTTACGAGAAGGTGATGAAAGAAGAGGCAAGTCAGGAAGGTCGATGCACCTGTACTGGTCTTCTGGCATCCACTGACTGAGACGGCAGCAATCCACCAGCCACTGGATACTTACAACTTGTGGCCTACAGAGGACACAACACGAAAACCACCAGACATTAACCAAGTAAAGCACTTTCTCAAAGCTTAATAACACAGCACAGTGCCACTTAAAACTTAATGATGCTTCAACACTACCCGCAACTGGTGACACTTCTAGTTTTCTGTGCTTTGTTTGCTAACTGATCTCAACAAGGCCGTAGCCAGGATTTTATTTCGGGGGGTGTTTACTCGTTCTTGAACACGCCGACAAGCAACCAAGTCAACCGTCTATAAGGGGTTTGCAGGAGCGTTGTGAGCTCTCAAAGCACTGTAGAGCTACATCATCTAAGTCATAGGCGCAACCACCTAGGACCCGTGGGACGCGTCCCCCCAACTTTCGGGCTGGCTGGGACGGTCCCCCCAACTTTTGAAAATTTAGAGGTAAACAAGAGCCCAAAATGTACTCCATTTGGTATCAAGTGCTCAAAATTGCGTCAGCTTCTGGGGCTTGGCGGAGCTTACGACGCTCGCCCGCACCCCTAGTCGTTAGTGTCTTCTTGCCTTTGGCAATCGCGGCTGAGCACCTTCCACACTCGCAATTCCCTCCACTCGGACGTTCTAGTAGGTCCGTCCCCTAACAAATCGCTGGACCTGGCCGATAAAATACAGGGTAAGGCTAAAGCCGCTAAACTCAATTGAGTCTATAAGAATTCAGTGCAGGATGTTGCTATATAATTTCACTTTAAAACTGTAGCCTACTTGTCACGCTTTTTAAAATTCGACTAAGGTTCGCGGTAGAAGCCTAGAAGGAGATTTCAATTTGTTAAGCTTAATGCTGCGACTGCGAGTGGTGTTCTTCTAAAACCTAAAATCTCAGTTTATTCATATAATAAAGTCATATTTTTTCACATATCTAGATGGTTTAGGTACTTTTATATCGAAATCATCGGTTAAAAATTTGAGGTAAATTAGAGCCCAAAATGTACTCATTTGGCATGTAATGCTCAAAATTGCGTCGGATGGGGGAGCTTACGACGCTCCCCATACCCCCTAGTCATTAGGGGCTTCTTGCCTTCGGCAATCGCAGCTTCGCGCCTTCGGCGTTAGCAATTCCTCCCCTCAGACATTCTAGTAGGTCCCCACAACTTCTGAACCGTGGTTGCGCCCCTGATCTAAGTTCACATGAGTGCTCTTAGTTCTTACACCGTATATGTTAGTAAATGCAATATTTATATTATACATTATTTAATTTCGGGGGTGTTTAAACACCCAAAACACCCCCCGAAATACGGCCTTGGATCTCAATGACATTTAGCATCATATTGTATCATATTTGCATTGCAGTTGAAAACTACTAAAGTACCTCTTACAGTGTAAGCTATTTAGAGGTACTCTCACCATGGGAGCCCCCAAGGGAATACGAAAGCCTTTAAGCAGCGAACAGGAAGGTCCTGGTCAATATCTTAACATGAATAAAAAGGGGAGGTCATTCCCTGAAGCAGGACCCATAATAGTGAAAGGACGATGTTGAATGAGGTTTACCTGAATAAGGCTACACCTCAGCTTACCTGAATAAGGCTACACATCAACTTACCTGAATGAGGCTTGCTGTAGGCGTTGGACAGTTTCATCAACAATTTCACCCATAACGACATGCGATACGCTTTCGTTAATTTGATTAAACCTGAAAGCAAACAAACTCCAAAGACTTCATTCACCTGTCAGTATATATCTTGACAGGGCACTACATTAATGAATGAACAAATGAATGAAGGAGAACAAAAGCTGAAAACTCTGGAAATTACTAGAATTCCTACAGAAACAAAGCCTTGTTACTTAAAGGGCACAATACAAATGCTCTGATTCATGCCTACATATATAAAGGCATAATGCTAAATGGATTCTGTTTGGCACTTTGATGTGCAACAACATCACATTGTTGAAAGCCACCTTGGCCAACCCAGACCTCCATCCCTTCAAGACTGACAAACAGTTATCAAAACAAGCTGGGAAGTTAAGAAGGTGTTATATTGCTGGACTGTCAAGTTCAGAAGGTTCTACATGTCGCAGGATCATGTTAGTTTATCACACCGTACATTAAAAAAGTTTCTCACTCACCTCGTGCCTCCACCAAGATTAATAATTCGTCTCACTCTTTCCAAATATGCTGAAGAAATGCCACTTATATATATCTAAAAAAAGAAGGAAACAAAAGCATCAACACAACTCTACTGGTACGTAAGCTTGTGGCTTTTAAAAAAGCTGCCCAGTTATTCTCTAAAGTTCTATACTTTTACACCAGAAGCAAAGCTTCTAAACATTCACCAGTAACACAAAGGTAGTTTTGAAATAAAATTCTTGCCTTGTTTAGGCAAGGAACTATAGACCATGGAATGAAATATGCTGTAGCAGAACATTTAGGAAAACTCCTCTGTAGGAAACTTAACAGTGGCATAACAGGCGTTGGTCTTAAGGTTGACTCAGCCTTCCACTCTCTAGGGGGATTGTAAAATAAGCAGCAGTAGGACGAATCGGCACCTAACAGGCTGCCATACAGTTATAAAATCAACCCTTGTTTAACTTGTCATCATGTTTTCCTGCTATTTATATAATCATACGGTGGTTTGTCAGTTTGAATTGAATAAACAACTAATAAATAATATTCCTTTATTCCATCCAAATAATATTATTATCTTATCCTTAAACTAGGAGCAAATGATTTAACTGCTTTCAAACATAATTATAGATTTCAAAGATATAAAATAAACCATTTGTAATTGCATAAAGAAAATTATAAAATATTAATGCTAGTAACAGCACTAGGTTTGTGATCTCCTTGCTGAAGTTTAACTAGAAAACAATAGAAATGAATTTTTCTTTTCACCTTACAGCCATCCAGAAAGAAACCAGCCTTGGCACCACTCAGGTCAATCGAATCCAGAAGATCTGCAACAGCGGTCCTTGAAGTCCTCGCTTGACCCTGCAGTAAGGTGCCAGAGGATGCGCTGAGCCGTTTTGGCGCAGGGCCCTGCGTTGGAAGGCTGGATGATGAGAACTGTCTCTGAAGCGCCGTGTCGTTTATAGTTGTCATGGAAACGGCACTCATATTCGACAAAATGGACGCATGACCAACTGTAATAAATGGCACATTTTATATACGATAGGAATCCTTTTTATTTATTTTTTCAATCTCTTTCTGATCTACCACCTGTCCTACTACCACCAAGACTAATGCCTGGTGGTAATTCACACTGGTGTTGTCAAAATGATGGGCAAATAATTGTATTGTATAGGGCGATTTGCAAAGCGCTTCTCTCAGTGTAGCCATTCAGAAGCACTCCCAGTGTGAGGGAACCTGAGAAAAACAGGCAGGATTTGAGGTGAGAGAAAGATGAAGAAACACTACCAGAGAGAATGTCTGGAGCAAACAGGAGGAAGACCGTTCCACAGAGAAGGGCCTATGCAGGCAGACGATCTAGACTGAGACAAGGCAGTCCTGACACGGAGAACAAGGAGGTCAAGACGGTCAGACGATCGAAGAGGGCAAACTGCAAAGTGGCAGAGAGAATATGAAGAATTAGATCACAAAGATAGCTCGGAGCTATAGCCACACAAAAAATAACTACTGATATGAGAACTCTCCTGGAAATGGAACATTTAGATGCACCAATCTGACCTTCAACACTTTCACCAGATGGCGTTGAGGTCAAGCCATTGCGAAGCTCGTCGGCTTTCGTCGCTGGCTTATCAACAGCATACAGATGTTCCTGGAGACAGTAGCCAGAGCTGATGCAGTCTTCGATCCATTTGGGACTGACGATGTTGATCTTCCACTTCCGCGCGAACTCATACTTCTGTCCTGTCACAGAAAGACGTCACAGGAACTCATTTCACAACGATCTTCATGTTCACTCGATGGGCAACCAAAGGGTGCTATGTAATGCGCACAATTACAATTGTTTACAATTCATTGTGCATTTATATTAGTGCCTGGTGACATTACGTTGCATTACATTGTGGAACGCAATGTAATGCAATGTCACCAAGTAGTATTATAGATATTCAATTGAAAACAATTCTAATTTAAGTGCATTTCAACGTTAGTGTATCGTGACCTTATTGAATTTTCTATCTTGAATGGTGTTTAAAAATATCTACTAGCTAATTAGGATCAAATAAAGGAACAGGGAGAGGAGCCCTGCTTTTGAAATTCAGGCAAGATGAGGACATACTTGTTTACCCCAATTTCGTCTCCTGCAATCTTATGACACTGGTTATGCTCCCCTTGAGCTTGTTACCCTTTTATACTCTGTAAGCTGATGTGTTATGTCATCGAGATTGATGAAAAACGAATATACAGTACAATAGCAGGATAAGAAAGGCTTTTGTATACCTCTACTTCAAGGAAACTCCTTGACAGTGCTCAGGTATGGTATGGGAAGGTAACACAACACAAAGACTAATCTTTTACTTGTCCCCATCAACAACAGATGAATATGAAGAACGCATGTATCAGCTACAATATTCCATTTGTAATTGTGACAAGCCCTACCTCTTGCCATAGTTACAACAAGGTGAGTGCACTCGTTAATTTTCATCTCTCCTGAATAATGACCACCTAAAACAGCAGAAATCTCTTCTCAATATTTAGTATTCACACAAATTTCAAGCTATTCAAAAAATGCAGAAAAATGTCACTCTTGTCTTGTGAATGTCTTAAATGTTTTCAAAATCTACACCAGGGGTAGTGCAAAAACATTACAATCTTCGCCCCAGGCCGCACGATTTTAAGCTCCCAGCTAAAGACGATAAAAACTATATACCAAGAGTTTTATATAGAAAGTAGCAAACAAACCTTTCTTATGAGAACAACGATAAACGAACTTACTATCTAATTTCTAATTTAACTTATACCTGGATGCGGTGTGACATCCCGATAATCAATAAACGAAGATATATATACCTTTCACCTGAACGGGGCAAAATGTCGGTATAATAAAAACAATGCAGTACAAAATAAGTGCATATCATTTACACAAAATTGGACCTAAATATAAACAAATTATTATAATTTTCAACAAGCAGTGCACTGAGGCCTCTCCTCAGTCTAAATCTTTATGGATTTTGGCTATTTCTGGTGTTTGATCGTCAAGGATCTAGAGGGCTGAACTGTGAACCCAGAGGTTTGGATTCAAAATCCCATAAAGGCAGAAGGATGTTTCAACAATTCCATAGTCTCCTGTTAAACTGAGCCATTCGGCTATTAGCTGACAACATCAACTGTTCACTGTTGATGAGTAAATCAGAAATTGACAGAATAGTACTGGCCAGTCACTTTCATATGCTGAAGCTAAAAGACCAGTCACCTGTCACAGTCAACCAGTCTCTAGCCACAAACTGTCCTCAACCATAGTTGCCCCATTCAGATCGGCCCCTCGTCTCTTCCAGATGAGATAGCACATGCAAAAACTATTATGTAGGTAATACAGATCTGATAGGACCTTATTAATCAATCCGAATTTATATAGCGCCCCTTCAAGATCTCTACTCAGAGGCGCTCCTGACTCAGGCCAGGCGGAACAGAACAGTCTTGAGCAACTAAAAGAATGGAGACAAGGGGATCATGGGGAGGAGATGCATCTCCAGACATCATCATTAAGCTGATAATGTCTGATTCAACATCATAAATCCTTGGTAAGGCCACATTATAATATAAAAATGCAATAATGTTAGCTGAATAATCGAAACAAACCTGCTTGCTCGACCAGATTCTTGATTCGTGTTCTTTCTTCGTTATCAAAGCCAGAAACGGAGACAACGAAGCCTTTGAATGGAGGACAACGCAGACTATCAAACTGAGGATCATCACCATGAACAGAGCTGCAGAAAATAAAAAGAAGTTGTACCAAATGAACAGTTTAACAACATCAGAACAGAAAATCAATAACTGTCTGTTTACCATTTAGAACAAATAATTATGTTCCATAAAATGAACAACTATGATGCTGCTGAATGACCTGTCCTTTAACCCTTTAACGACGAGCTGCCTATGGTTTCCCATACATTTTAGTATACGCTCGTCGTTAAAGGGTTAACACACAAGAACTGGTGACAGTTTTCTTCACAGGGCCAGAATTTATACACCCTTGTTCAGGAAATATACTGTTCACCAAATTGGGCCGATCAATAACATATTAGAAAGAATGATGACCAGAGAGAAACAAAAACAAGCAAATATAAAGAAAAATGCCTCAGAATTGCATAACAATAAATTAAGAGTATAAAATAGACAATTGAGACATTCACAACAAAAAAGAAATCTGCTAAATAAATTTGCTTTATTTTTTACACATTAATGCTATTTGATGACAAGATATTAACGATCAATTAAGTAGGAGCGGACTTCTGTCAACTCCTCCTAATTAAAAGCAAGCAATTGAGCCAAACTGCAAAAATATCAATACAGAAAATAAAAGTTTTTTTTAAATATGCGAATATCCAACATCACTAAAAGCTGTCCTCAATCCATGAAACACTGGCTGATCAGGCCAAACTGGTCAGAAAACTAAATCTGAATTAAACTGGAAAACTACCAACCTTGACTGGTTGCGTTCCCAAACTGCCGAGACCCATTCTAGTGACATGATCTTCTTTTTCAGGCTGACAGCCACAGTGTACTTCTTCGATCCAACTTCTCCCGCAATCAGGTGGGTCACCCGCTCATGGAAGTCCTTGCTTGCCTCGCCCATCATCCAGTTAACTTGTTGGTGCAGCTCATCCTAAACAATGACGAACAGAGACGCTAAAGTCAGACATACTTCAGATACCACGTTGAAAGATAACATAGCTTTTTTTATAGATCTTAGACTCTAGAATAACCTGTGCATATCTGTGCTCTCATTTTGACATTGTTGGTACTGATCTTCATTTGTTACCTACAGTATAGTACTTACATACTACGTGAATATGCTTGTACTTCTTCATCGACTGCAATAAATTTGATTTGATCTCATTTATGATGAAAAAAAATAGCTGCCACTGTGCATTTATTAAGAAAACTCTGCCCTTACAGCATCCAGAGATATATTAGGAGCTACAAAATGAAATCTAGAATCTGGAAGCATACCCTGTGGTTACTAGGCAGATTAGTACAGCTGATGACGAGTCCTTCCATTGCTTTGCAGAAAACTGGATGAGGTAATCGAGGCAAAGTCTAAAAAAGATCAAATTTAATTTGATTTGTACTGTAATCACATATATAATCCACAAAGATATATATAAAATGCCAACAGAAAAACAGGATTTCACAATTACTTTATTGATATAAAGGTCTATTAAAGTAGTTTTTGCAAGGATGGAGTTTGCATTGAGAATCACACAACCACTTTACCTTGAACAGGTAGTGAACCTCAATGACTAGTGAAAATCTCACAATTATCATGCAACCTGATTTCATATAACCCATCAAAATGACTTTCACATCAACAACATCAAAAATGCCATCACTCTAAGTTCAATCATACAAGGCAGTAATTTTAATTGTTCAATAATTTATCAATTTATCAAAATGTACATTTGAACCTATGCAATGTCAGAGCCCTATATAGTTTACTTTGAAAGTCAAAGGCTGTCAAATTTTGATTATACTGAGATGTCACTACCTATTGGACTCTTTGGATAAAAACCCACCATACCCAAACAGTGCACCACAGCATGTTGCATACACTTGGCAAAGAAAATTAAGTCAATAGCTACCTCACCATTCTTCACACATTGCAAAATACATGATGGTCCGTAAATTCTAAAACAACAAAAATCAAGAATTACTGTTACATAAACAATCATAAAAATTTTAAAAATGCCACTACTCTCACTTCAACCATACAGAGCAGTATTTTTTAGTAATTTAGTGCTCTATGAAAGATAAGTAAATAAAAGTCAAAATGCTATATATTTTACTCTGAAAGTTATGGCATTCAAAGTTGGAGACAACAGAACTTTTTCAGTCCAACAGGAAAAAAGTTTTCATGAATATTCAATCTGCATCTGCAAGAACTTGTTTTAAAAATCTAGAACATGCTTTAAAAATCTAGAGCAATAAGTGCAATGTAATCTGATGTAATGTAATTTATACTTCAATGTACTGGTAATTAAAGTAATTTTACAGTACTTTAAAATGTTAAAGTTTCTCAGCATAACCCAAAAGCTACCAGCAAATGTCAGAATATTTTAAAACAACAATCAACTTACCCACCTTGATTTGATTTTTCCTTCATAATTTCATAAAACTTGCTTTAATTACAGTCAATTTTTCTCTTCTTCCTTCTCTTGTCATATGTACCAGGTTCATAACTATTTCTATCTCCCTTCACTCATACTGCTCTCACTCTCTAGATATCACTATATACTTAACCTTCCCATATTAGCCATTATTCAATTCTTTTGTGCAATCAATCAATCAATGAGCTCGATATAGCACTCCTTCAAGATACCTACTCACAGGCGCTCCCGGCCCAACCACGGCTGAAAACGATTTTTAACAATATGTAAAAACCCGACGATCTAGACTAGTAGACTCTTAGTATAAAACTAAGCCAGGTAACCTCACAGACATTGGCAGCATATTCATCCTGTGGGTCTTTCTTTTCTTTTCGAATGCAATGTTTACACATTCTCAAAGTTTTACATCAGACTCAGGTACTCACCTGCTTCCAGTTGAGGCAACATGTTCGAAGGCACGTCCAGAGAAAGAACTGAACACATAGACGAGTTGCCTGTCTTTCTTCGTCACCCGAAGGCACTCCTCAACTGGAAACCAAACGCTCTTACCACCTGTTTCGCAAACTGCCTGCGAAGCACAGAAAGAAAAATATTTCTCAGCATGGTTTGAAAAGATTACAGAATGCCACAGATGAAACATTTTCTGCCCGCCTTACGACACATTTGTTCGGTGATTTCCAGGTAGCAGTGCCAGAGTGCCCTTTAAGTTACTTAACAGGCGCCATACAAGTGCTCAGATACATGCATACGTGAATGGCAGTTCAGAAATGGCTACATATGAATGAGATTATGAGACAAAAGCAATTCTAGTCCAATGTAGCAGGTATCTAGAATAAAATGAATAGGTTCTGTATGACTGCATCTGAAATGCATAAATTATCATCATCATAAACAACAATGCCATAATTTCCTTATCATTATTCCAACATCGCCATCATGTTAGATTGTATTGTATTGTATTCAAACATTTATAAAGCGCCTCTCATAGGGTGGCACAATGGCAGACTATAAAAGTATTTACCTTTTGCCCCAGTTTGTTAGGCTCAAAATCTGGTGACAATGCAAAACAACCATGCAAAATGGATCATCACTTCCTTCATTATCATCTCAGTCAAAGCATACTTATCATCATACCATGATCATTGATCAAGCTCAAGGTATCATGCAATTACGATGCACATATGGATTGTGTATGACCACATCAGAAATTTTAAATGAATGCTTGTCATCATAAACAAGGTCAACCCTAGCTTATGAAGCGTATGATCAACATCACCATTATTCTTAGCACTCTGACTATAATGATGGTCATCATCGTTGTCAGTATTATCTTGAGACAACGTACTTCAAATGCCTGTTGCATAAGATCCAAAGTGTCTTGCGTGACTTTTACGAAACGCACAACCACACTTGCTTCACGTTCAGCCATTCTCTACGAAAACAATCAGAACACCGAAATTTATTAAAGATACATTTCACAAAGATTATTTTAGCAAGAATATTATATTCAAAATACCTGCAATAGAACGTACTGCGTTTCTCTGCCTTGTTAACTGTCTACTAACTTCTCCACATGCTACATAATATATTGGAACCTTTCTACTGCTTCTCTGAGCATACTCTGTTTCCATATGGAAAACAACAGCAAGCAAACAAGCAGAGTAAGCTGAACAAGTCATGGAACACAAATGGTGTGTTTACAGAGTAAAATGCTGGATAGAATTAGTACAGTTTAATGGGAGGTATTGTCTTATAGGAAAATGAGTGGCATATCAGTAAGTCTGACGGCACATTAGGGGTCAACTGGATTCAGTTAAACCTGGTTCGCGTAGCACCTCTTAACTAGAAGAAATTTTAGGGCTTTTCATGGACAAGCAGTTAAGACACATGTCATAAATTACAAGCAAAGGTGAGGTAAGGAATTGCTCATTATACACCTGATCAACAGTAATCATCAGCATCAATATTCAGGAATTAAATAACCTCTCAGCCAAAGCACATACGGACGGCAGCATGGCGCAACAACAAATCTGACCTTTATACGGCCGGATTCCCGAAATTGATTTTCTAAGTCCGACTCGAATTAATATATAGTTAACAAATAAACATGTAAATAGGCAGTATATCGATATACATCAAGGCCGCTCTAGGTCTATGTCATATTTACAATTTAACTCTGAATAGCTTTCTGGAATTCGGCCGCTTTCTAGAAAACTGTTTTCGGGAAATCGGGCTTTCGTGTATTGTCAGCGTTTTCGGGGATTCGAGTTGACCTCTGACTTTCAAGTTCAATGCCAACGGGACGACACTTTAAAACACGATTAAAGTCCAATGCTTTGTACAATAGCTTATGGGCAAGCATTTAGTATCGTGGTGCGTGTATTTTCTCCCGTAATTTTAGGCGTCGTGAGAGTCGGTTAGGGTCAGGTTACGCGTCGTGAGGGTCGGTTAGGGTCAGGGTTAGGGTTTGTGTCGTATTTAGAAAACATCCTACCTTCCGCGCAGCATGCAAAAACATTTCGCCCGACGCCCGTAACCTCACGCACCACGATACTAAATGTTTGCCAGCTTATGTACAGTACAGCGATAGACGTGCAATAGCTTATGTACAGCGAGAGGTACAATAGCTTGTCCAGCGACAGAGGTACAATACCTTATGTACAGCGATAGAGGTACAATACCTGATGTACAGCGATAGAGGTACAATACCTGATGTACAGCGATAGAGGTACAATAGCATATGTACAGCGATAGAATCGCTAAGTGTACAGCGATAGAGAAACACTAGATAGACAGATACTGTTGGGCCACTGAATACCAACCCTCAAAGTTGCAACAGCAGAGTACAATAAACAGCAAAAGTAAAGGATGGATTCGGACTGTATAAGTTAATCCGCATATATTGCAGACGAATTACATCAAATTGATTTTATATGAAATCATAACTTTTATTTGTATTTTGGATAAAACATAAAAACATTTCGTTCGCGCTACCATTAATCGCGAGAAACGACGATACCTGCTTAGCCAATTGTTTTAGCGCTATTCAGCATCTACGAGCATAATAATTATTGTTCAACTGCAAAATCCCAGGCGTACCTGTTCGATTTATAAATGTTAGCTTTTAATTTAAATAACGCAAAAAGCTTGACAAAACGTATGATATTAAAATGTTAATCGTTACCCTTGATTTTGTTTTGAATGGGGCACCTGTTTCGTTTTAATTCCGTAGTATTATCAAAATGCATTTGAAAATGCAGCTTATGAGGCTATGTTATTGTCGGGCATTAAATGTCGTAGAAATTTCATCGTATTAACTTGTGTAATGAAAAAAGATAGCACACCGCCGTTGTCCGTGGCATAAAAGTTACCTCTCCCACAGTCCTACTTCTCCCAGTAGTAGCTGGCCCCTAAAATATAGAATCCTATCGACCAGGGTGAGAATTGCCGGGGGGTTTGGGGTTCAACCCCCTAGTCTTTCTTAGGATCCCATAGTAAAGTCTACATTTCACACCCAAACTGCACATAAATCAACGTCCATACCACCCCCCCAGTTATTTTTTAATAATCCCATACTGCTATCATCCAAAGCAAAAGGTAAACATAAAGATGTAGGCTACCGTTTTGGAGACGATTGAGTTGGCTTAAGGGTGACTGAGGGAGTGAGGGGCCCGATAGCGCATTGGATAACACACTGGCATAGAGAGCGAGGTAGGCCTACCGAGTTGGAGTCCCGTAGGGCGGACATGCTTTGTAGGCTGCTATTAGCGCCGTGTATTGCAGGCTGTCTGTTCTGTTAGTAGTTAAGATTTATGTCTTCTGTCATTTGTGTTCTTGTGAATTGTTTCAATTGCATAACATGTAAATGTACAGCACAGTGCGTTTGTCAGGCGCTTCAATAAAGAAAAGATTATTATTATTATTATTATTGCCATCTTAGTCTTTCAAAATCCGCCGTGGCTTGAAAATGTTAAGTCGAAGTACGGTTTAAGCTATTATAATTATTTTATGGAGAGGTTTCATTCAGCTCTGTTGCACCAAGTCGTACTCTGCTCTGCCAGTAGGCCTATTTCACCTGGGTGACAAGTATTTCACCTGGGCAACACATGCAACCAAGAGATACCTGGAACATACAGTATGCAAGTTGGTAGGGTACCACATAACATTCACATACGCACAGTCGCACACACAACGAAACCCCCAACACACACGCACGCACGCGCGCACACACACACATACACACACACGCAAAAGTATGAATGGAAGTATTCACAAATGCATATACATGTATGAACCAGATGGTTTTACAGACCACCTTTCAGAGACCTCTAAATAACTTCTGATTATTGATTGAGTAACAAGCAGAGTTTGGCAATTTGTTGTAAACACACCGGCAGCCGGTTTACTGAAGACACCATGCAGAATTGTTCTTATAGGAAAACAGTACAATTTAAAACCAGGAAAACTACAAACACAGAAGTCGACAAAATATTTATTGTCCCGTACTACATGAACGCAATAAGCACCTAATAGTACTTTTACACGATACTCAAATAATTTCAGACAAAAACTAAAGTAAGATGGGTGCACATTTTTAAATTGAAGATATTGCCAATAACACATTTTAATCACATTCCATATGTTTCTTAAAAGTAATCATCAAAAGCGTATTTCTGAAGCTAAAACTAATGCGGATGACACACGGCAGCACAAACACAAAGATCTAAACTGACAGAACAATTTTTCTTTACAGGTTACAAAGTTTCAATTTCACATGCTACAATATGGGAATCAACATTTTTCAAACCTTGGGTTCATACTTCATAGGAGGTGAAAAACTTGCACATTACAAATATGACAGAACGCAAAGATCACATTTCATATGCCAAAGTTCAACAGCAAGGCACTTTCTGGGTGGCTTTTTAGTGTCATGAAAATCAAGGCACACGTCTCTTTATACTATTTGCAAAACACGAGTCTCTGCAAAAGGCTCTTGAAGTGAACGATAAACTCTACATACTGGACCTTGCTGACAAGATTATTTAAGGCCACTTATTCCAGCTAACAATCTGCCACCATTTCCTAAAGCCACAAAAGGATTATCTACTTGCAATTTTAAGCCACATTAAAAAGAAATTACCGTGTAATGGAGCAATTCCTAAACACATTGCCCTAACACCATTTCATAGTCAAGATTAAGCAAAGGCATACTTAGCATGCACCACGGTCAATCATAGCCTTCAAAGTGCAGGAGTTCAATTTAATTGTTTGGCAGGCATGCAAGGCACCCATCTGTCCTACTGCTCATTTTACCAACACCATTTGGCGAATGAAAGGCTGAGTCGACCGTTGGGAAAATAGCGGAAAGCGATCCCGCATCTGTGCTGATCTGCTCTTCGTGCCAGAGTGTTACCATTACCCTAAACCCCTCCCAATCATCTTGTGCTCGCCTGAAAAGTTCATTTTTTGGTTGCAAAGAATCTGAACTGTCTCTTAGATGTTCAGGCTACTTTACAATCAATGATGGAAGCATCAAAGGGTTAACAACCTTAATTATTATCACTAATGAAAAGTAATTAATTGCAACATAGATCCAGCTGTTCATATACATCCTCAGAAGCCTGGTACATTAAAAATGCAGAAACCGCTCAAACAGGATAATACTTTCCAGTCTATCACAACATTTATGTGGCTTTTCAAACCTAAAAATGAACTGAACAAACATAAACAAACCAACAATGATGCAAAATATTCAGAAAATCTTACAGTAATTATAACAAAATATGATAAAACAAGTTAAACAACCTAACATTATGCCAACATTAACATTATTAAATCAGCCAAAACCTCAATTACTGGTATATAGATTATATAACAAATAATTTCCTAATACGGTATTCATGAATCTATCAGCATAAATCAACGTATCTATGCATAACATATACAGGACAAATAATGTATTAATATTCATGAACCGATTAATATTCATAAATCGATTAATATAGTGTTAATGTACGATATGTATGAGATTAGGAGTTGACAGGACCCTTTGTTAGATTTGCTAGCTTGAATTGGCTTTAACAACCACAGCTTTATTAGGATGCGTTCAGCTTTTGTTCTGTTGTTGTTGAAGAAAGAGAAAGACGGAGGCAAAGTCCTTCTTGTCAAATCCAGAGTTGCACATCATTCGGTATATCTGGTGGGCCAGAGATCCCATTGGATTTGGAGACAGCGTAGCAGTGGCAGAATTCTGGGCAAGACCAAGATCCTGCAATGGTTATAATTTAACAAGTAAAAAAAACTGCTTTTAAAAAGATACTAAACAGTGGTTAGTGTCGTGCGTTAAATTTTCAGTTTAGCGCACAAAGTATAAACACTGGGTTTTTCTGCCACTCAGTAGTTTGTTCTGTAAGAGGAATTTTATAAATAGAAATTCATGTACAACACAAAACAGTGGCTAGTAAGTTCAGACATTGCCCTGCATTAAAAACAACCATTAGGACGTATATGAAGGGTCCAAGGGTTAACTGACTGCAGGCCACCAATGACAACTTTTCCATACAGGTTTAGCGGTTCAACCAGACAACCACTTGTCCATCTTAAAAACACATGGGAATTTGAACCTCAAATGCAGAGGAGAACGGAAAATGCAACAGCATTATTCTTCCACTTTTTGAGGATGCTCCTTACACGACATGTGCCACATAAAAGTCTGGCTGTATATATTTAATAATTTGTTTATATGTGTTCATCCATGCCATGTGTGGCGTCGCCACTTGGTGAATTATATTTAAACTAAGTCTTGTACAACTGAATGTCAACACTTTAACAATGAGTGTACTAAAAGCGACTTTGAAACCAATGCCGCTTGTTGTTAAAGTGCTAAAGAAATATACTGGCATTCTGTCGATTATAAAAGACTCATATCTATAGACGGATATGAGGCAAGCTACGTTATACTACAATTACATTTACTCACTTTCATATTCATCTTAGGAACATCGTTGAACGTGTAACTATACCTTTGCCATGAGCATAGATCCAAAGCCTCCCTGATAATTGTTGCTAGCTGGAATGCCTTCCACAACCCCTGGGCATGGGTTGTATACCTCGCTCGACCAGCAGCGACCTGAACTCATGTTTAGTATCTTGGCCAACATTTTCGGATCCAGGCCAAGTCTGCAATAACAGTGCAAAATGCCTTCATGTTTGACAACATCAACTTAAAAGATTTCAAAGTTTAACTTTCAATATTTTCAGTATTTTCAATAGCCTACTGCATTCCAGAGCCTTGGAAACCTACTGGTTCCATGCTTCTGTACAACTAACTACTGGTTCTCTGGTTCCATGTTTCTGTACAACGACAAGCACAAAGCACCTTCTCCTGCAATGGATCAGCCTTCTGCAACATATTCCAATTAAAATTTGATCTCTCAGAAACTAGATCACAAAGGTTTAATTCCAGAATTAAAAAATTTTACTTCAGAAAACCGTTAATTGGATAAAATTCATTTACGCCTAAAATAAATGCTTTTAATGACAGACCAAATTTATCAATGTCAGAATAGCTGATGATAGCAAAAAAAATAAAATTTTGTATTTCTACATTCAACAACCATTGGTACAGAGTCAAAGTGAACAAAACTTATGCCCAAAAGATAAAGAGTTAACAAGTTGACTCTGAAAAATGTGAAGGTTCTCTGCAACCTTCACATTTTAAAATGGCAACTGGCTCACTTGAGCTTAGAGACGGGTTAACTCTGTTGAGTTTAAAGTAGGGCTAACTCACTCAAGTTTAAAAGGGTTAACTCACTTAAGTTTAAAGAAGGGTTAACTCGCTTAAATTTAAAGAAAGGTTAACTCACATGAGTTTAAGAAGGGTTAACTCACTTGATTCCAAGGTTCATGGTTTCTGCCGTTCCAATCATCGATATTCCAAGAAGCATATTGTTACAAATTTTTGCTGCCTACAAAAATTCATCAATCAAAATCATTTGGATAATTAATTATTCATTGAGACTGAACCAAACTGTTAAATATGAGACTATTCTCAAATTAACATATCCACCCTAATTAAGTTAAATTGATCTGTACATTCAGATTCCCTTAAATGGATCTTAAATGAACAGCAGTCCGTTAAGCTAGCCCTGAGGCAGCCATGGGTATGAACTGTTAGTTCATTTCTCTTAAGCCTCAGCATATGAGAAAGGGTGGCCAGTCCTCTCCCTTGCCGTCTCATCTTCCGTAGTTGGGATTTGAACCCCCAACCTCTCAATTGACAGTCCAGCACACCAACAACTACACTATTGAGCACCTGATCTTAACAGTTTATTAAATACACCAGTTCATTTCTACAGTTGCACAGCCTTAGTGACCAGTGTCCACTTCTACTGTATTAGCCTTACTGACCACTGTCCACTGCTACTCACCTGTCCAGTTCCACTGGGCCCACAATGAACGACGTTCTTGCCCATTTTCTCAAGAATTGTCTTACCCCTGGCAAAACCAGATTCTTGCCCTCCAACCATGAATGTCAACAGCGCATCCCGAGCTGCTACCACACCTGCTCAAACATCAACACAGATTGTAATTGTAATTGAACATTTATATAACGCCACATCACGAGCAACTTAATCAGAAGCACTCTCCGTACAAGCCTGTATGATGATAAATGCATTAAGACCTGGAGTTCTATCAGTAACCAAAAACAATGACAGAAGACTAGAAGAGTCATCGATGGTGGGCCAATGCAAAAACGAGGTCCCCAAAAATGGTCCACAATTGAAAAATTGCATCATGTTCAGAGTCTCTGGATCAAGCTGCAGATCTATATCAGATGAAGGTAAACTATTACCAGTTTTTCAGTAATGCAACAGTTTGA
Source organism: Aporrectodea caliginosa (assembly GCA_020284085.1). Taxonomy (NCBI): domain Eukaryota; kingdom Metazoa; phylum Annelida; class Clitellata; order Crassiclitellata; family Lumbricidae; genus Aporrectodea; species Aporrectodea caliginosa. The sequence continues at coordinate 1,934,743 of JACEVL010000415.1, read as the reverse complement.
AAGTAATTGTAATTGTAAAATTTTATTAACTTCTATTGTGCTGGTGTCTAATGCAGAAATTCCATGAATCCATGGGAGCAAAACAATAATTACTCCTCACCATAAACGTAATTGAAGCATCTCATAAAATGTTATACACTACTCTAACTCTAAAGGCGCACAAAGATCAGCTCTTACTTCAACCAACGCATCGAAATTGCACAGATCAATTCCCATTTTCTTCAACCACTTGCTGACATACAGAAATTCAATGAATAAACTCACCTCCAGAAACAGGAGCATCCATGTAAGTGGCTCCCTTGGCTGTTGCCAGCTTATCCATCTCTCTCGACACGGCTGGGTCGATAGTGCTGCTGTCTAAGAGAAGAGAACCACGCTGAACTGCACTAGAAAGAAAGAACAATTGCTGAACATATATCTGTTGGTTGGTTCCACATGTGTGTGTGGGCATGCCACTGGTGACTCTTTCAGCTTACTGTGCATTGTTTTGCTACCCATTGTTTCGTTTGTAATGACATTTTAAATCATACATGCTAGCGCAGAGAGCACCTCTGAGTAGATATCTTGATTGGACGCTATACAAATGTTCAGTTACATTACATTACATATATCAACGCAGATCTAAGTCAACAGAAAGTTACCATAGCACATTTTAACCCTTAACACCACAGGTACACCTTTAATGCTCAGAACACCAAAGGAACACTTGTGCAATGTCAGTAAACTTTCTGTGCAGCCCCACTCACATTTCTGCATAATGGGTAACCTTATTAAAGCTGTAGGATAGCTGAGAACAAGAATTTGTCCTTGCAATTAACTTCATAGATAATTAGGTTCATAAATATGCCATAATTTTACCATAAGTTACTTGCAACAGTTGTGAAGATAAATTATACAGAAACTTGGTGATCTTTTTCATTTTGAACTTAATTGCATTCACTATATGGTAATTGATGACGATGTTTGGCCGATGATCTTCAGAGTCACATAATAAGTTTGAAGGATTTTGAGTGGTCATAATTAGCAGGACCAACAGTACTGTAAGCAGCATTCACAATATAAAACTAGTTAGCAACTTATCCGACTATTCCAATGATAATGAGAGTGATGCCAGCAGAGATGTCGCCATGACAATTCTTTCACAAATATTTTGGCAAGGTTGGTTGAAAATTTTACAAAAAGGGACAGCTTGCTTTTCCACAACAGTGATTGATCAGTGACATATTTTGGAACTTTTATAACACGAATCACATGCTCATATTGATGCTGAAACAGATCATTCTGGTAACATTTGCTCACCAACCGCAGTGCTTTCAGCGCTAACAATGCCCAGAAGTAAACGAGGTGGAACATAGCGGATTTCTTGCACCACCGTTTGAAATAGGGAAATGTAAAAACACCTAGATCCTTTGAGACCTGCCACAACCTTAATGACATTTCACCTGAAGATCCCATTTTTTCCTGTGTAGACCTCTTGCACGTGAGGACTTGAAGGCAACATGGTCACAATCGTCTTTGTCTTGGAGGCAATCTCAGCAGGTGACTTTGCAACTGTTGCTCCTATGAACATAGGAAACATTGCAACAATTAGCCAGATCACAATGCAAACAAAAGGAATGTTGCTCCATTGAACAATTGAACATAAGAAATTCTGTAACAGTTATGCAGATTACAGTGAGAGCAAATGGACAATTTATTACATTGGCTCCGACTTTTGCTTTTGTCTCTGGGTGCATGCGTTCTACCCCAGGACATTTTTTTATATTATATATTGCCGTAGGTGAGTTTTAGCGCATTTTCAGAGATGTTCAGATGTTTCCGTGTAATAATTTATTTATTATTTATGTACAGGCTGTGAGATCATGCAATTATTGGGTATTTGTGTTGTATTTGTACATCTCAAGTTGTGAGAATACTGGAATTTACTGTTACAAATTTGAATTTAAGGTCCAAATTCTTCTGGGTGTGACGCACTCACTGAACTTTCTCTCGGGGTGAGTCAGCACCTATGATTTATTACAATTAAACAGTTCATTAAAAAAAATTGGAAATCGACTGTAGTAATAATAACAATCCATGCTGAGCATTACTACTTCCAAGAAACTGCCAACTTTGCTAACCTGATTCAGTGACGGCAGCAATGACTTCAGTTGAGACATCATACACGATGACCGGGTGGTTGTTCTTCAACAAATTACGAGCCATGTGGGCACCCATGTTGCCCAGGCCAATGAAGCCAACTGCATCCCCCTACAAAACGAGAAAAACATTCACATCTGCATATACGAAAATTCCTTGCAAATATCCCAACTATCCAAAACTAACATAACTTAACAAATCACATCAAACATGCTACAAGAACAAACCCCAAATTTTGCCAACACCCACCCCAATATCAGTGAGTTTAATGTAAATTAAATTGTTGAAAAACAAAAAATAGCATAGCCTTATTAACCTAGCTTGACATCTGCTACATTTGCTTGAGTTTGATCAATCACACCTGTCAGAATATACTTCAAAACAGATAAAGGTCAGAAAGGTAAAACAAAAAAGTAAAAAGTAGACTAAACGAAGATAAGGTAACAAAGTTAAAGTAAGATAGGCAGAGTAAGTTTGCCTATCATTAGGCAAAGCACAACAGTATAAACAAAATAAAGCAGCATACGGTAATGTTAAGGCATAGTACGCAGAATAAGAGCAGATAACTAAGCTACTCACTGTTTTACCAGAGGACCCCACTGTAGATGATACTACAAATTAAACAACTTGCATAATTAGTATTATGAGAATTATTACTTTTAAAAATAAAAATTAAGAAATAAGTACATGTAATAATAAATAATTAATAAAAACATTACGAATAACTATTCTGATTTCAGCTTAAATCTACTCTTAAAAACTGAAAAACATTCTAGATCTGCAGAAGAAGTGAATTAAAAAATTCATTTGCAGCAGAAATAGAAAATTGAATTTTTACACACAAGTCAGATATAGACTGTTGGTTGAAACTGTTACACTACTACATAGGCGTAGCCACACGGAGGCACGAGAAGGCAGTTACCTCCTCTTGCTTTCTTATATACTGGAACTTCGTTTGACCAAACCCGACTACACCTGGATGACTCCTGGAGTTGCCTCCTCTTGGAGATAAGTCTGGCTACGCTCCTGCACTACTACACAAGAACTGTTTGCTCTATATAGTTTTTTGCTCCTGCAATGATTCTTTGTTCCTGAGGGACTCACATAATAGATGACAATTTATATTGTGCCATAACACAGCCATGCCATTACAAGGGAAACTAAAAATTAACATCTACAGATATCGTTTTCCAGGTTAAATTGCAGTGGTTTTAACACAGACTAAACGTCTTCTGAACCACTTAAAACCCCTGTTATCTTATGTTATGTTAAGTGAAACAAACTGGCAACCAATTTAATAAACTTGGTAGACAAAATGTGGATTTAAGGGAAGATGGACCTCAAACGAGCATGGCATTCTGGCGAACATTGCGTAACTCCTGTTAACCTATGAAATAAGGTCGCGCTATATAAATGACTATTTCGAGACGATGTCTAGAAGCAATGTGAAATTTACAAACGAATGTAAAGTAACCAACGAGGTGGTAACCCGTGTACGGGCCCAGTTTTGTCACTTCCACTCGCTAGAGGGTACTACTCGAAATGTCTGTTAAGAGTTGCCCTACTTGTCGGACCCGAAATGTTGTTTAAAGACAAAGATGCGAAACAGCGAAGTTTTGACATCGCACAGTAAAGACATATTATACCTGAAAAGCTCCTAACAAGTGCAGACTGATGGACACAAGCCGCAAGACATCGTCGTGAAATCATAAACGAAGACATGATTTCAAACAATCTGGAACTACCTGCCCAGCTCTTCAAGGCCAGTCAATACATAGAGCTATGCAAAGTTCAGAAGTTGTCTCTGCCGGAACTTTGCGAAAAACAACTCAGCTGGGAACATGACATTGTAAAGTAGGCCAAGGCCTAAGGTGTGTGATGGCGTGGATTGCTTGATTGGCGTTCGAACGTTGCCCTTTCGCTTATAGCGTACATTGATTGAAATGTTGGGCATTAAAATAACAGCGCTATTAAAAAATCATTAGATTGAGATTAAGATTACTGTGATCCATATCATGTAGGCCTACTGGAAAATGGTATTTCTTAATCGACCCCCAAAAGCTGAGAAGTTTTCAAATATTAGGCCTACGAATATGGTAAAAGTGTGTGTTTCTGAATTTTTTCGTCTTTCCTTTTAGATAAGTAGGCTAATCATAATTATATATATTAATGTAACCCCTAATATGGTTATGGTCAGAGCTATCAATGTATAGCTCTGATTATGGTTTCTGGTTCATCCCAGACAACCGCATTCATTGTGCCCTGTATTGTTTGTCAACACTGCTACATGTGGTAACCGGTCGCCATCTGTGAGCACAGTGTTGGCCTTAGACTCCGTTGGACCCAGTACAAGTTTCTTGAGTATAATTGACAGTACCTAAGTTAACGATTACCGTAACATGTAATTACAGTAATGTAGGCCTAACATGTAATTAGGCCTACAGCGATATTTATGTCGCTGTGGGTCATTCGGGAATCATTCCGCCACAGCGTGAATGTGTTATATTCCCCATTTTAGGTAGTCCTCCCAAACAAACGCGCCCTCTAATGCCTTAGGTTTTTGGCGGAAACCGGGCCGATCACTGATTGGTAGGAGGAATGTCAAGAACCTGTGACGTAGTAAGAATGCGTGTAAACTTACGAAGAAGACGCAAGAGAAGCAAGAACAAGCTAGTGGCTTTTTGTTGCAGCGTTGAATTTGCGTCTAACTTCAGGGGTAGAGTTACTCATTAGGGGGCCGCGGCCAAATGTTACCAAATTTTACCTGATGATACCTGAGACCATAAGTATCGAAACGCGACTATTCCCAACGCTAGCTAACGATCCGGCGATTTTATACAAATTTTTGAAAATCTCTACTAACTCAATGGCTTTCGCCGTGTTTATGCATATTGTCGTGACGTACTACGCAGATCGTTCAAGTCTAGAGTGCGCACAGGTCCTTTCTCTAGCGCAATCATATGATTTATGTAGCGCAATAAGCCTGAATTTACCATTAAGCTAAAAACAAGATGCCGCTTAACGGTTCGGGGCCGCTATTCCGGGGGCCGCTATTCCGGGGGTCCGCTATTCCGGGGGTCCGCTATTCCGGGGGGCCGCTATTCCGGACTAATGAAGACAAATATATATGTATATAATTATGTACAATTGTACATTATATGTATATAAATGCGTATATGTATCGATTTTATATATATATATATATACATGTTTGAATATGTATACATATGTTTGTATATATATATGTACATTTTATATATTTGGATATTAGTGTATATATATATAGATATATATGTGTGCATATGTATACATACATATGTATATGTACATATATGTTTATAATATGTAATATATACATATGTATGAAGCCTATCTATATGTATATATGTATGTATATACTATATGTATATAGATGTATGTGTGTATATGTACATGTATATATTTATGTAAATACGTATATAAATGTACTTATGTAAATATATATATATGTGTGTATATATATATGTAGATATACATATATATGTGTATATATGTATGTATAGGTATGTATAAGTAAATAAATATTTAAGCATGAATATGTGTTTAAATACCTACATACCTGTATATATACATGAATATACATATACTTACATGTATGTATAGTATATATATTTATGTATGTACATATGTATAACTACAAACATACATGTACATACATAATACATTATATATATATATGCTTACATATAACTATACAAACACATAGACACAAATACATATATATGTACACAAACATGTATACATGCACACACATATGTATTTACCTAAGTACATATATATACGTATATACATATACATGTACATATACACATACATCTATATACATATATACATACATACATACATATACATACATACATACATACATACATACATACATACATACATACATACATACATACATACATACAAACAAATATAGATACTTACATATATGTATATACATATATATATATACACACAGATATATATATATATATATTTCATATGGTTACGTATCGATAGTCCGAAGGTACGATAGTCCGAAGGTTCGATAATCCGAAGATTTCATGGTAAAACATATTTGCATATGTACATGTATATGTATATGGACAGTATATGTATACATGCATGCGTGTATATGTATATATATGTTTGTATATGTCTATATATATTTGTATATATATACGTATTTATATATATGTGCATATGTATATATATATATGAATATAAGTTTGTATATATAATTTTATATATATGTATTTATATACATATTTTATATATACACATGCAATGCATGTATATATGTATTTACATATATGCATGTGTGTATTTACATAATTATATATACATTTAATTAATTATATTTTATTATATATATATGTAATTATATATATGTATATTGTATATATATTTTATGTATTTTATTATTTTATTTTAAAATAATTATTATTATAATAAAATATAAAATAATAGATTAATTATAGTTATTAATATATAATTATAATTATAATTAAATTATTAATTAATTATCATAATATTAATTAATTATTTATTATAATAACATAATTATTAAAATAATATATAATAATAATTAATATCATTAATAAATATATTAATTAATTATTTATTATAATTATAATATATAATATCAAAATATTATATTAATTAATATAATATATTAATATTATAAATATATAATATTATTTATTAATTATTTATATATAATATTAAATAATTAATATTATTATAGTTACATAATTATATAATACATAATTATTAAATTATATATAAAATAATATATATACATATAGATATATATTGTATTTTATTTATTATTATATGTATTTGAATATATATTTATGTATATAATATATATAATTATAATTATATAATTAATATTAACACTAATATTATTAATTATATTAATATTAATCATATATAATAATTAATTTGATTATATTACTATAATATATATTATTAATTATAAATTGAATTATAATATATATATATTATTTATATTAATATAATTAATTATAATCATTTAATTATATATTATATAATTTATATACATAAATATAATATATATATAATTATTATATAATAATTATTATAGAATAATATATGCGATACATATACATAAATATGTACATGTATATACATAGTAAATACATATATATGTATATACATATTCTTACATATATCCATACATAAATATATACAGTACACATATATACATATATATGTTCATATATACATAGTAAATATATATTTATGTATATACATATATATGCATATATATATATATATATCTGTATATATACATATGCAATTATGCACACACACATATATGTATATAATATATAGATATATTATATATACATATGTACATATATATATATAAATATCATACATGTATACACAAACTTATATACATATATATATACATATGTACATAGTAATTACGTATATATATAAATATATATACGTATATATATCCATATATATACATATAATATATATACATAGCCTACGTATATATATCCATATATATATACATATATGTACATATATAGATATAAATACATATATACAAACATATATACATATACAAACATATATACATATACATGCATATCATGCATATATATATACATATACTGTACATATACATATATGACTATATGTACATATGCATATGATATGTTTTACCATGAAATCTTCGGACTATCGAACCTTCGGACTATCGAACCTTCGGACTATCGAACCTTCGGATTATCGAACCTTCGGACTATCGACCTGTTCCCATTTCATATATATCCAGAATTCCAGATGTATATACATATATAACATTTGTGCATGTATATAGATCTATATACATATATATATATATACAAACATATGTATACATATTCAAACATGTATATGTATATATATATATATAAATCGATACATATACATGCATTTATATACATATAATGTACAATTGTACATAATTATATACATATATATTTGTCTTCATTAGTCCGGAATAGCGGCCCCCCGGAATAGCGGACCCCCGGAATAGCGGACCCCCGGAATAGCGGCCCCCGGAATAGCGGCCCCGAACCGTTAAGCGGCATCTTGTTTTTAGCTTAATGGTAAATTCAGGCTTATTGCGCTACATAAATCATATGATTGCGCTAGAGAAAGGACCTGTGCGCACTCTAGACTTGAACGATCTGCGTAGTACGTCACGACAATATGCATAAACACGGCGAAAGCCATTGAGTTAGTAGAGATTTTCAAAAATTTGTATAAAATCGCCGGATCGTTAGCTAGCGTTGGGAATAGTCGCGTTTCGATACTTATGGTCTCAGGTATCATCAGGTAAAATTTGGTAACATTTGGCCGCGGCCCCCTAATGAGTAACCTTACCACTTCAGGTAAATCTGGGCGTAAAAGTCTGGCGAATAGACGAGTTAGATGCGATGCGATACGATTTCAGTAATTTTCTAAGTAGTTCAGAGTATGGTAGGGTTAAACTAGCAAACTTTCTTTTCATCGAATAAAGTTTCTCCGAAGCTCTTTGCTTTTTACTTTTCTTGGTATTGGCCGATACACAGGGGTTTGAATTCGGTCTGGTGGAGAGTTTCTAACCCACTAAGCCTAAGAGAAGTTTTAGAGACATTGCTCTGAGATGAGAAGGATATTATCTGGTTATTGGATAGCGCTACTGAATCATTTATGTAACATTGATTTATTTTGCTGTAAATTTAAAATAAAGTGCCTCCATTCGAGTGATATCAAATTAATCAAATTCATTCGATTAACAACTTCGATTTATCAATTAATTTTTTTAAATCAGTACCAGCCCTAATTTGTATACAATATGATTGCAGGGTTTTACAAAATGGCTGCCGAAAAGAGCAGTGCTATGACAAAACTAAATGACATTACAGAATGTTGTATCTGTCTCAAGACATTCACTGATCCAAGAATGCTTCCATGCATTCACACATTCTGTCTCCAATGCCTAGAAGACTTGGCCGACAAGTCAAACAAGAAACCTAGAGATGCACTGCCATGTCCAGTTTGTAGGAAAGAATTCATTATTCCACATGATGGAGTCCAAGGCGTACAGAAAAATTTCTTTATGGCTGGTATGATAGAAGTGAGAAATGCTTTGAATCAGTTGAAGATTGCGGCTCTTTCTTGTGATATTTGCAAAGCAAACAATGAAAATCCTATGGGAAAAATACCAGAGGCCTCGAATCGATGTTTAGTTTGTCAGGAAAACCTTTGTGAAAGTTGCTGCAAGATGCATAAATCTTTTAAAATGCTTAGAAATCATGCTTTCTTGAAGATAGGAGACGATGTTGGAGATGAGGAAGCAGTGAAAAACATACAAACTATGAATTGTGATATTCATCGTGAAAATATATTAGAGTACTACTGCTCTTGGTGCAAGACAGTAGTTTGTGTTTCTTGTGTTGTTGAAAGCCACAAGTCACATGCTTGCGAAGATGTCAAAACAGTGGAAGAGGAATTTCGTCAATTTATTAAGAGCAGCGCTCATGTGATATCAGCACTTGCTGAAGAACTGTTACATAAGAAAAAGAAATTGGAGAGTAAAGAGAATTTCATCGAGAAAATGGTTGAAAGAGAGAAAGAAATTTTGCAAAGAAGTGGGGAGCTGAAGAAAATGATAGACGAACACACTATATCATTATTGAGTTTATTAGTTGAACAAAAGAATCGACATTTGAAAGAAATTCAGACTGATGAAGAAGAACTGGACAGACATGTTGTAATTATGGAAAGCTTTTCAAGTTATTGCAATGAGCTCAGTTTGAAAGGATCAGATAGCGACATCTGCCAAAGTAAGGATGAACTACTTCAAAGAGCAGATGAGCTAGAGGAAGACCATACGACGTACATTATGGCTCGAAGGGTTCCATTTGATGTCACTTTCCAGGCCACAGATTTGGATACTTTTCTCAAGACGACAAATATCGTTGGAAGTGTTAACGGTAATTCACTTTCATTTGTTGTTTATTAATACCTTCTGCATATGGGGCCGTACATAAATGACGTCACGCACCTAGGGGAGGGGGTTCGGAAATTTTTGACGATGTGTGACATGGGGTGGGGGTCTGAGAGGTGTGACGTCACACCATGTCTATGTAATTAAATTTAAAAATTAACAACAATTTAATTTTAACAAAAACAGCACTAATTGTACGTATTAAATTTTCATTTTTTTTTAATTATTTTAATGTATATGGGCACCATTATTAATAATTTTCTAATTATTTCAATATTTGGTCACCATTAGATTTTAAAATATGTATGCTCTTCCTATTTGTTCCACGAAAGAGCATTTTGCTTCGCCATGGAAATTTGGTTTTAGGGGGTCAGAGCTTTGTGACGTCATTTTTCAAGGGGTGTTACTTTTGTGACGAAGTGTGACGAGGGGAAGGGGGGGTTCAAAATCAGCCAAAATTGACGTCATTTATGGACGGCCCCAAGCCGCCCCATAGCTGTTGTATTCTATTATATTCTATTTTTGTATTGTGGTGCCCAGTATTTTTTGTTGTGCTGTTTTGCACTAAATTTGCGTTATTCAGTTTACACCAAAGGAACTCGTTTCACTTCCATGTCTAGGTATTGTATTGTATTGTACTCTATTGTATAGTATTGTATTTGGGTTTTTCCTTATTCTTCGCCAGACTACACTACACTACTGTATCTTAAGTGCTATCGATGAAAGGCATTTGTGACGATGTGTGACATGGGGGGGGCGATAACGCATTGGATAACATCTGGCACAGAGACCGAGAGGTACCGAGTTCGAGCTCCCGTTGGGCGGATATGCTTTGTAGGCTGCTATAAGCGCCGTTGTATTGCAGGCTGTCTGTTCTGTTAGTAGTTAAGATTTAAATTGCATAACATGTAAATGTACAGCGCAGTGCGTTTGTCAGGTGCTTATTAAAGAAAAGATATTATTATTATTATTTGCACCCTAGCCTGAATTTCATATCTGAGTATATAGAAGTTTTTGATATTCAAAGACTAACTTTTTTTCAGCAACTTTTCGGGCAGATGGAATGTTTCTCTTAGTATAGTTTGTTTCAATACTCATTTAGGTGTCAACTGAAGCTATTTAAGATAATTTTGCCAAACCAGTAGTTGTGTGTACAAGGACCATGGTTGGCATTATTGTTCGACTTACTCATGTAGTCGAAAATTGTGTGGAATCAATTAATGCATTGGCAGAGTCTGATGCGGGATTTGCATAGTGGTTGCAGAGTGGTTGACTGCTAAAATCAAATTATTTAAATTGTTGAGCCGTTTTGTATGTATGTATAAGTATGCAAGTATGTATGCATCAATAGTATGATACAAGATACTTTATAGAGAACCTTTAGTATCATCGACAAATACTCCACCTGGAGTCGGGCCTTGCCATTTCATTTATGTAAGGGATCACAGGTCCATCCTGGCCATAAAATGCAGTGTTAGACTACTTAATTTATTTTAGGCATAATAATTATTGTGCACATAATAAAAAACTAATATAAATAATAATAATGATAATAATAATAAGCTTCAGTGAACCGACATTTTTGATTTAAAAACTGGTAGCAGAAGTTTCTGCTCTAGGGGCCCATGTGCCATGGCACACGGGCACAATGGCCAGTCCGCCGTTGATTCCACTTGCGGCTTTTTTATTATTATTATGACACTACCATTTTGTTTACTTTGAAACAGAAAACGTCAGAGATTTGGAAGATGTTGTCATTGTGATTCTAACTGACAGCAAAGTCAACAGGAACTGGATTTATAACTCATATAAAATTAATCTACGTGGTCGCGGTGAAAAAATTAATCGACGTGGTCACAGTGAAATGCTTTCTCATATAGGAGATATACCCACTACAGTGAAGTCTATTCCTGCAGCTGCTGTTTACAACAACACAGTGTTTATCACAGGACTCGGGGAAGCTTTTGACGAAATATGGAAATACAACTTGACGTCTGGTTGGACGAAATGCGGATCTTTAAAGCAAGGTAGACAAGATCACTGTGCAGAATTCATTGGTGAGACGTTGTACATCTGTGGCGGACATAACAGAGGTATTGTTGTGGACAGCATTGAAGCCTACAATGCAACGACAGGAAATACTGTAGTGGTTGGACAGTTGAAATTTGGCTGTAAAGAAGCAGCCTCTGTTGTCTACAAAGAATCTATGTATTTGTTTGGAGGAGTAGGTAAGGATGTAGTATGGGGTTGTGTGCAAGTATTTAGTCCCATTGGAAATACCTGCACCATTCTTTCGACCTCTATTCCTTTTTGCGTGTCTATGCGAGCATTATTATGGGATAAATATGCTATACTGGTGGGCACAAGTACGTGCTTCATTTTCGACTTGGAGGGCAAGACCTGGCAGGACAGACGACAGTTTAAGGCAGATGTACAATTTTTTGGAATGGTTCTTGAAACTGAACGAATCTTTATAATTGGTGGCACCTATATGAATTATTTTGAGCCTGATGAAGATCAGGCATCGGATAACGTGAAGTATATAAGAGCTTCAAGTATTGTGAATAATGAAGCCACAAAATGGGAAACCTACTGTTGGCTTTTCGAGGGAATGGGGTTAGCTGCCTTTGCTAAGTTGTCATTAACAAATTAACTAAGCCAGAACAAGTTTGTTTCAGAATCCTTCTTGCAGCTCATAGAGTAGGCCAGGACCAGGAGTGGCTGGAACTTTGAACAGTGTCAACTGCAAACTCTGATGGGACTTCACTGGCTGGCTTACACACTTATGCAAAACGACAAGTGATGACTTTTTCAACTAACTAAATATCATTTGCTTACTGAGGAACCTGTACCTTTACTTTACTATCATTCATTATTTTGGAAGTTTACTGCGAAATGCCACAATAGATTGCCGTAGAGACTGCAGTCACTGCTTTCTTAGTAATTGACTGGACACTATAAGAGTAGACCTACATATACAAAGTCAGGCTATAATGATGTCTGACTACTCTACAGGCTATGAGCTGTGACTGCTTTATCACAAGAAATTGAGTATTTGCACGGGGTCCTCAATATCTGGTGTTTGGCGACTCCGCATGTGCGAATATAAATATTAATTTCAATAGCCTAAAAAAGGCCATTTTAAATTGCTTTAAACAGGCCACATTAATGTTTGCTTTAGGACACATTATCATGTAAGCTTAATATTCTTTTTTCGTGACTTACTGTTGGGAATGTCCAATACTTATGTTCTGACTACTTATGTGTTTAACTATCTTTGTTCATACATTCATGTTGTTTAAAGTTTGCGATTCAGAATAAATAAAACACACTAAACCCTTTTTAACTGTTTTGGAATGGTTCTTGAAGCTGAAGGAATCTTTATAATTGGTGGCATGTATATGAATTCTTTTAACCCTGAGGAAAACGAAGCATCATACAACGTGAAGTATATGAGCTTCAAGCATTGTGAATGACGAAACCACAGAATGGAAAAACTATTCTTGGCTACCTAAAGGAATAGGGTTTACTGCCTTTTGCTAAGCTGTCATTAACAAAGTAATTAACTAAGCCAGAACCAGTTTGTTTCAAAATCTTTCTTGCAGCTCATAGAGTAGGCCAGGAGTGGCAGGAACTTGTAGTGTCAACTGCAAACTATGGATGGGACTTCACTGGCTGGCTTACACACTTGTGCACAATGACATTTAAATAGCTTAGAATTCGCCAGAAGTTATGACTTTTTCAACTATCTAAATATCATTTGCTCACTGAGGAACCTGCGTTTTTACTTTACTATCGTTCGTTATTTTAGAAGTTTACTGTGAAATGCCACAATAGATTGCCGTAGAGACTGCTTTCTTAATAATTGACTATATACACTTGAGTAGGCCTACATAAAAGCCTTTTAAAGGCTATAAATTATAATGCTTTCTGACATCATTGCCTGTCTGACTGTACAGGCTATGAACAGAGACTGCTTTATCACAAGAAATTGATGTCCGAGTATTTGCACCCTCAATATCTGGTATTTGGAAACGTCGAATGTGCCAATTTATATTATTCAAGTTCTTAGTTAAGAATTTTCTACCCTTGTATTTTTTTACCTAGTTTAAAGAATACGTTCATGTAATTATGCTGTAACTTCGAAACGAGTAAATTTTTGGAGTTCTGAACCATTCTGCAATCTTCCTTCTGTTGGCCACCTTGGTACTTTCCTTTTTTGTATTTACTATTAGGATAACCGTACTCAGCAGGATGTTTATTCCTTCTGGGTTTGCCTTTGCTTGCTAAAGTAGTACCCCTTTTTGTGTCTAAGGATGCTTTTGTTTAATGTCATTAATTTGTTTGCAATAAAAAGATTTGATTTGATTTGATATGTTAATTTCAATTGTTTGCTTAAAACAGGCCACTTTAATTTTTGGCTATAGGACACACTAAACCCGCCGTAACGGCTGCTCTAGCTCCCTCTCTCTGGCAACCGGACTCGGACCTCCAATGGACATCGATCTCTGTTACGACGCAGCGCTCGTAGATAAGCTGGTGCCCTGCGCTTAGCTTAAGCCTTGAATAGAATAGAGCTTTAGAAATTTTGAGATTACGATTGCTGTATAATTATAGGAGCTGATGTCTATTGTACTACAGCTTTCAGGCGAACTCTTCACCATCCAGCAAGTCCGCTCTACCCGATCATCCTCCGTTCTCACTCTTTCTCGACCCCGGGTCACTATGTATACTCATCTCAAGTTCTCCAACCGAGCAATATCCAACACTGCGCCGCGTCTCTGGAACGATCTACCTCCTGAATTCCGCACTTTTTCGGTTCCTCCGGCATCATCGCCAATCATCTACCATTATCTGCCTAAGGCTCCTCTATCCATCACCCCAAGGCTTTCCACTCGAAACTAAAGTTTCTCCTTTTCAAGAACTCTTATCCTGACTCATCATCTGATCCTGTACCTTCCAATCCTCGACCTAAACGACACCCACCTTAACATCTGCTGTTCCCTCTCTGATCCTCTGGAAACAGGACTCGGACCTCCCTCGGACTACTCTTTTGGACAACCCCTCTGACTAGACGCAGCGCTCGTGAATAAGCTGGTGCCCTGCGCTTGGCTTTCGAGTGGCGCTTTAGAAGTTTGGAGATTACGATTACGATCTGTGTTTGCCTTGTCAATACATTAGTTTGCTAAGTGGAATTATAATGAAAGAATGAGAATGTATGGCAGGCGCAGTGTATGGATTGTAAATGGGTGGAATGGATTAAGAACGATGGGATGGAAAGTTGGATGATTTTGGGAGCCTATGAATCGATGAATGAACCTTGGATGAATAGGGCCTATAGCTTAAGGAAGCAATTGATAAGATTACAGAAAAATCGGGACGGAATAAATGTCTTAAACTTAAAGGAAGCAAAATCAATTTTTTACTGAGTTGACAACAGGCAAAACGCTGCGATATAAATTTTCGTGAGTCTTTACCAGAAAGGTTTGTTGGGTGTTTTCATACGGATAAAATATTCAGCTCCACATGGATTAAAGTCTGACCCCCCCCCCAGTCTTTTTTGTACAATTCTCACACTGACAAGGACCATGGTTGGCATTATTGTTCGACTTACTCATGTAGTCGAAAATTGTGTGGAATCAATTAATGCATTGACAGAGTCTGTTGCGGGTTTTGCATAGTGGTGGCAGAGTGGTTGACTGCTAAAATCAAATTATTTAAATTATTAAGCCGTTTTGTATGTATGTATGTAAGTATGCATGTATGTATCAATAGTATGATACAAGATACTTTATAGAGAACCTTTAGTATCATCGACAAATACTCCACCTGGAGTTGTGCCTTGCCATTTCATTCATGTAAGCTGTAAGGGATCCCAGTCCAGCCTGGCCATAAAATGCAACGTTAGACTACTTAATTTATTTTAGGCATATTGTGCACATAATAAAAAAAACTAATATAAATAATAATAATAATGATAATAATAATAATAATAATAATAATAATAATAATAATAACAAACTACCTATTCCAAAGACTCTCGGTAGCTGTCCAACGCGGGAACGCCATCTGTTTTTCCTCGACCTTACCATGCTAAATTATTCACTTTGCTATAATAATAATAATAATAATAATAATGACAGGCTTCAGTGAACCGACATTTTTGATTTAAAAACTGGTAGCAGAAGTTTCTGCTCTAGGGGCCCATCATGTGCCATGGCACACGGGCACAATGGCCAGTCCGCCGTTGATTCCACTTGCAGCTTTTTAATTATTATGACACTACTATTTTGTTTACTTTGAAACAGAAAACGTCAGAGATTTGGAAGATGTTGTCACAGTGATTCTAACTAACAGCCATTTAAACAGGAACTGGATTTATTACTCATATAAAATTAATCTACGTGGTCACAGTGAAAAAATTAATCGACGTGGTCACCATGATTGTAAAATGCTTTCTCATCTAGCAGATATACCCACTACAGTGAAGTTTATTCCTGCAGCTGCTGTTTACAACAACACAGTGTTTATGACAGGACTCGGACAAGCTTTTGATGAAATATGGAAATACAACTTGGCGTCTGATTGGACGAAATGCGGATCTTTAATTCAAGGCAGAGAAGATCACTGTGCAGAATTCATTGGTGAGACGTTGTACATCTGTGGCGGACATAACAGAGGTATTGTTATGGACAGCATTGAAGCCTACAATGCAACGACCGGAAATACTGCAATGGTTGGACAGTTGAAATTTGGCTGTAAAGAAGCAGCCTCTATTGTCGACAAAGACTCTGTGTATTTGTTTGGAGGAGTAGGTAATGATGTACCGTTACATTGTGTGCAAGTAGTTAGTCCTGCTGGAGATAGGCCTACCTGCACCATTCTTTCAACGTCTATTCCTGTTTGCGTGTCTATGCGAGCATTATTATGGGATAAATATGCTATACTGGTGGGCAATGGAACGTGCTTCATTTTTGACTTTGAGGACAATACCTGGCAGAATAGACCACAGTTTGGGACAGATACAGAATATTTTGGAATGGTTCTTGAAACTGAACGAATCTTTATAATTGGTGGCACCTATATGAATTATTTTGAGCCTGATGAAGATCAGGCATCGGATAACGTGAAGTATATAAGAGCTTCAAGTATTGTGAATGATGAAGCCACAAAATGGAAAACCTACTGTTGGCTACCCAAACGAATAGTTTTAGCTGACTTTGCTAAGTTCTCATTAACAAATTAACTAAGCCAGAACTAGTTTGTTTCAGAATCCTTCTTGCAGCTCATAGAGTAACCCATTACCAGGAGTGGCTGGAACTTTGAACAGTGTCAACTGCAAACTCTGATGGGACTTCACTGGCTGGCTTACACACTTATGCAAAACGACAAGTGATGACTTTTTCAACTATCCAAATATCATTTGCTTACTGAGGAACCTGTACCTTTACTTTACTATCATTCATTATTTTGGAAGCTCACTGCAAAATGCCACAATAGATTGCTGTAGAGACTGCAGTCACTGCTTTCTTAGTAATTGACTGGACACTATAAGAGTAGACCTACATACAAAGTCAGGCTATAATGATGTCTGACTACTCTATAGGCTATGAGCTGTGACTGCTTTATCACAAGAAATTGAGTATTTGCACGGGGTCCTCAATATCTGGTATTTGGTGACGCCGCATGTGCGAATTTAAATATTAATTTCAATAGCCTAAAAGAGGCCAATTTCAATTGCTTTAAACAGGCCACATTAATGTTTGCTTTAGGACACATTTTCATGTAATATAATTCTTTTTTTTTACTTAATGCTGGGAATGTCCAATACTTATGTTCTGACTACTTATATGTTTAACTAACTGTGTTCATACGTTCATGTTGTTTAATGTTTGCGATTCAGAATAAATAAAACACACTAAACCCGCTGTTCCGCCTCTCTCTGGCAACCGGACTCGGACCTCCAATGGACATCGATCTCTGGACAATCCCTGTGATGCGACGCAGCGCTCGTGAATAAGCTGGTGCCCTGCGCTTAGCTTTAGAGTAGCGCTTTAGAAATTTGGCGATTATGATTACGATTGCTGTGATAATTATAGAAGGTGAGGTCTATTATACTATAGCCTTCAGTCTAATCTGTGTTGGCCATGTCAATGCATTAGTTTACGGAGTGGAATTATAATGAAAGAATGAGAATGTATGGCAGAGGCAGTGTTTGGATTGTAAATGGGTGGAATGGACTAAGAACGAGGGGATGGAAAGTTGGATGATTGTGGAACCCTATGAATGGATGAATGAACCTTGGATGAATAGCATAAGGAAGCAATTAATAAGATTTCAAAAACAGTCACAACGGAAAAAATTTGAAAGGAAGCAAAATCATTATCATCACACATTATTGAGTTAACTGACAAAACGCTGCAGGTGTACAAAGAAAAAACTAGACATTATGAAGCAATAGCTTAGTAGCAGATGTAGGCCCTAGATAAGTTTCGTGAGTCTTTACCAGGAATAATAATAATATTTTCGTTTATTCAACAATCCGGTTGACACACCGCAACCGGTTACAGTGTACAATTATGCAATTCACAAGACACAAATCTTAACTACTAACAGAACAGACAGCCTGCAAACACAAAGCATATCCGCCCAACGGGGGCTCGAACTCAGTACCTCTCGGTCTCTTGGCCAGATGTTATCCAAAGCGCCACGGTTAAAGTAATGAGTTGAAGTTATTTTTTGAAAACAGAATAGACGACAGAATATTTAAAGTAATTAAATTGAAACTTAGATTAAATCAAAAGACAAGAATGCAGAGATAAAGAGAATACGAAGAAAAATCGACGATATATAGAATGAACGAACAAATAATAGAGTAGAATATTCTTTATTGTAGGCCTAAGACCAATTGCAAACCGCATTTTGGCTAAAAAGCAAGTTTAAAGGATTGTTTTCTCTATTTCTGGATTAGACTATTTATACATTCTATAAATTGTAGCCTAGGCCTACGTTCCGACAAAATGAAAACGAACGTAACAGGAACAGAGGACTACACATCCAAATAGATGGCATCGGTAAGTGAGCGGTTGCAATGCGTTGCTGACTGGTGAGGGATCTTGCCAGGCGCGTAACTACTAGCATTACGCAATTACGCAACTGCGTAAAGATTTTAACAGCTCTCAAAAACTACAAACCGTTTAGATTACTTATTGACATCCTAGATTACTCTTATTCGTTAACTTCTATTATGCAGACTTTGTTATTGTGAGGTCGGCAAACAATTTACTCCGCGGACGTTAACTCTACGCTATCGGTTTGGCCTGTACTCCATCGGTTTGGCCTGTAACTCTATCGGTTGGGCCTGTACTCTATCGGTTTGGCCTTTACTCTATCGGTTTGGCCTGTACTCTATCGGTTTGGCCCTGTACTCTATCGGTTTGGCCTGTACTCTATCGGTTTGGCCTGTACTCTATCGGTTTGGCCTGTACTCTATCGGTTTGGCCCTGTACTCTATCGGTTTGGCCTGTACTCTATCGGTTTGGCCCTGTACTCTATCGGTTTGGCCTGTACTCTATCGGTTTGGCCCGTACTCTATCGGTTTGGCTTGTACTCTATCGGTTGGGCCTGTACTCTATCGGTTTGGCTTGTACTCTATCGGTTTGGCCTGTACTCTATCGGTTTGGCCTGTACTCTATCGGTTTGGCTTGTACTCTATCGGTTTGGCCCTGTACTCTATCGGTTTGGCTTGTACTCTATCGGTTTTGCCCTGCACTCTATCGGTTTGGCTTGTACTCTATCGGTTTGGCCCGTACTCTATCGGTTTGGCCTGTACTCTATCGGTTTGGCTTGTACTCTATCGGTTTGACTTGTACTCTATCGGTTTGGCCTGCACTCTATCGGTTTGGCCCTGTACTCTATCGGCTTGGCCTGTACTCTATCGGTTTGGCTTGTACTCTATAGGTTTGGCTTGTACTCTATCGGTTTGGCTTGTACTCTATCGGTTTGGCCTGTACTCTATCGGTTTGGCTTGTACTCTCTCGGTTTGGCTTGCACTCTATCGGTTTGGCCTGTACTCTATCGGTTTGGCCCTGCACTCTATCGGTGTGGCATGTACTCTATCGGTTTGGCCTGTACTCTATCGGTTTGGCCTGTACTCTATCGGTTTGGCCCGTACTCTATCGGTTTGCCCTGTACACTATCGGTGTGGCATGTACTCTATCGGTTTGGCCTGTACTCTATCGGTTTGGCCCGTACTCTATCGGTTTGCCCTGTACACTATCGGTTTGCCTTGTACTTTATCGGTTTGCCTCGTAACCTACGAAATGGGGGTAGGGAAAAAGAGAGCGAAATGGAGGATAAAGAGGGAGAGAGCGAAATGGAGGGTAGGAAGGATGAGAGAAATGGAGGGTAGGGAGGAAGAGAGCGAATAAAGGAAAGGGAGTAAGAGAGCGAAATGGAGGATAGGGAGGAAGAGAGCGAAATGGAGGAAGACAGCGAAATGGAGAAAAGGGAGGAAGAGGGACGAAATGGAGGGTCGGGAGGCAGAGAGCGAAAAGGAGGGTTGGGAGGAAGAGATCCGACCCGTAGACTAGAGGCAAATCTTTTGTATCTTCGTCTCGTATAATTAATTATCTTTGTCTGGTTTTTTGTTTTATGTAAAAAGTAATAGGATTGCTAAGGGTGTTCAGGCACGAATGAGGAAGTTTTCCTCCTGGCAAGATATAATTATGAAATTATATAATTTCCCAAAGAACTGATGTAAAATGTTATTACTTTTAACCAAAAGGATGGTTTCCAAAATGCACCATTACAAACCCTCCAAAAAAGTTCCTTGCAGCCTCTTCCCAGACCCCTCCCCTCAGAGAGGTTGGAATCTGCGTAATTTTTGGGAAGCTCTGGTTACGCCACTGGATCTTGCCCGATTAATTCAATGAAGACAGGATAGAGGCCATACATTCTCTTTAGAAAAACGTCTTTACTCTTTACAACTGAATTTGCATCTACGTTAGCACTCGGTGCTCTATCCTGAGCTGTTGCATCTCAGTCTGTTGGCATAGGCCTACACGTAGGCTACTTTCTCAAACTGTTTCTGAGCAGGGAAACTGCAGTCATCTGTGCAGTGGTTGAGTTACCTGAAAGGCGCTATATTAATTGTTGCGGTCCTTACATACACAGAAAACACATTACAGTACAATCATTTTTAAATTTTGTAATTGCAAATTTATATAATGCCACTGTAGACTGATCAGAGCTAGCCGCTACCGGCCTAAACATATGATATAGGCCTACTGTAGGCCTAACTTTCGATTTGACCTCGTGAATGGTTTAAGGTGTTTTGGTTGAGTAATGATATGTGATGTTGGTCAGTTGAGATGTTGTCATAATGTAGATTGAGGGTGGATGCCGTAACTCCATCGGGTGCAATAGTCTGCTCACGTCCAGCCCTCCGAAGGCGGTTGACCTCAGCGGCTCAGCCCACAATTCTCGGGAGCCACGCTTAACTTTATCAAATGAGGAAGCATTATGCCGAGTTATGATATTGTTAATTCTAGTTGAGAGTGCAGAAGCTACCTCCACACGATTTTGTTTGTTAAGTTTGTTCCTTTTGCGTAGTAGATGCTTTACAACAGGTGTCACGTAGGGAGGTTCGTCTTTTTTCATTGTTAGGCCTATGCCACTAATACACCCTTGGACCCTGATCATGGCCTGATGAGAATGCAACTAATACACCCACAGCGCTTCAAGGCCAGTCAATACATAGAGCTAAGCAAAGCCCAGAAGACTTTGTCTCTGCCCGAGCTTTGCGAAAAACAATTAGGGCCTAAGCTGGGAACATGTAAAGTAGGCATATAGGCCTACGGTGTGTGATTGTGTGGATTGCTTGATTCACGTTCGTTGCCCTTTCGCTGAAAAATGTCTTCTTATCGATTGATAAGTTGGGCATTAAAATAACGGCGCTATAAAAATCATTACATTGAGATCAGGACATCGATGGATTAATTAGGATTACAAAAGATCTTAGAGTCTGAGTAATAGTGAGTATATTCAGAGTATAGACTCAGACTCTAAGATCTTTGGGATTACTGTGATCGATATCATGCATTGGCAAATGGTCGACCGAAAAAAACGGACAAGCTTTCAGATATTAGACCTACTAATATGATAAAAGTGAAAGCTTCTGAATTTTTTTTCATCTTTCATTTTAGATATCTATGCTAGCCTGATCATGTGTAACCTAATAATGTAACCCCTAATATGCAGGGGTGTAGACGAGCCGGAGCGGTCCGGAGCGGCGTTCCGGTACTTATTATCAGGGGTGTAGACGAGTCGGAGCGGCGTTCCGGTACTTATTATTTCGCCGGAGCCAGTGTTTAATCTAGACGTCTCTTGGGGGGGAATTGTGGGAAAATACTCGTTACTACCCCCCCCCCGGTCATCAACTTTCAAGGGGAGTAGATTAAACACTGGCCGGAGCGCTCCGGTACTTCCAAATTTACGTCTACACCACTGCTAATATGGTTAATTGGTTATGGTTTATGGTTCATCCCAGACAACCGCATTCGTTGTGCCCATTAGGCCTAATTGTTCGTCTACACGGCTAGACCTACATGTGGTAAGTGGTAACCAACCGGTCGCCATCTATGCAGTGGCGTAAATCATGGGGGACAGATGGGGACTGTCCCCCCCCCCCCAAAGTTTTGACTGGAGCCTATCTCCCCCCTGCAATATCCGGGTCCAGAAAATCTGTCCCCCAAAGTTATGTACAGATTTTCGCCTCTGCATCTATGAGCAGATTGAGCACAGAATCGGTAGGCCTATTAGCCTTCGCGTGACCCTGTTCAAGATGTTCGTGACTATAATTCAAAGGAGGGGATAGTATAAAGGAAAGCACTCTTGCCTGAAGTTTTCACGGTCCCGGTTCGATTCCCGTAAGGCCCCTGGGTTTAGCTCATGCCTTCATTCCCTAGGTGGCAGCAAAAGTACAATGAGCTTGCGCCTTGCATGGCTGCAACTTTGTTGATTTATATCGTCTGTAATTTTTGTTCTTGTGAATTGTTAAATCGTCATAACATGTGCATGTACAGCGCAGTGCGTTTGTCAGACGCTTCATTAAAGAATAAATTATTATTATTATTATTATTATTTTTATTATTATTATTATTATTATTATTATTATTATTATTATTATTATTATTATTATTATTATTATTATTATTATTATTATTATTATTATTATTATTATTATTATTATTATTATTATTATTATTATTATTATTATAAAACAGTTACTGTTCCTCTAAGATCAGAGTTCTAGGGCCCCATTGTACCAAGGCATGCGACAGCGTTGAATCGCTGGACAGTAACAGAGATCTTTTGAAAAAGGAAGAAGGTTTCTTGTGGATCTTCCGTTGTTCTGGTCAACCGTCTGCCGAGTTCCTTGATAAAAGCCAGGCCCTCCTGGTCCAAAGGTCCCATCGTCTCTATCGCGATTGGAGTAAAAAGGTATCTTGTTTGAAGCTCCTCGTATTTGTTCTTCTTTCTAGTCGCGGCTATTTCCGCCGCTCCTCCCGCCGCTACAGCTGTCTCGACCAAGTACGACGGCGCAAAAGTGTCTACAATTGTGACATCCCAAATCAGGGAACGCCCGTTGTTCCATGGAATCAGGGTTTGGCCATCTGGTCTTTTCCCATCCAATCGGGCGAGGCCAGTCGGTTCCCTGATCGACGGTGTACCTGCCCTGATGAGGCTGCGTAGCACGATTTCATTGATGGAAGAGTGTCTGGCTTGTCTGCCGAAACCCAACGTGCAAGCCAAACCGTGCGATCCTCTGGCTGAAACCATTGTACCACATGGACATGTGTGTGGGGCACAGATGACCGCCCCCAGTCTCAAGCCCACCGCTACCCTCATATCTTCGTCATTGAGTCTTAAGCCTTGAGATGCTAGAGGGAGGGCGAATAGCCAGTCCGAGGCGTGTGGGCCTGTAATACCCTGTATAGCATTAAGCCTGGCTCGGTCGTACGAATCCCGAGAGCGCGATGTTATCTCCAGCATGGCCACCGAGAGCAGCGGCGTGTCCCATGAAGACTGATTGCCGTCTGTGGATGGGAAGTCGGTCGTTTTTATTATTATTATTATTATTATTATTATTATTATTATTATTATTATTATTATTATTATTACTATTATTATAATTATTATTATTATTATTATTATTATTATTATTATTATTATTATTATTATTATTATTATTATTATTATTATTATTATTATTATTATTATTATTATTATTATTATTATTATTATTATTATTATTATTATTATTATTATTATTATTATTGTTATTTGTATTATTATTATTATTATTATTATTATTATTATTATTATTATTATTATTATCATAGTTTGTAAAAACGTTTTTTCATTTTTTATTATTTTCCCAAAAACGTCGTTTTTTCGTTTTTTATTTCTCATCTCGTTTTTTTCCGTTTTTTATTTTTATATGTACTTTATTTATTTATTTACTGTCTGTTATTATTTGTTTACTTTCATTCTTGTCTGATATCCCTTACGTTGTCTCCGTCCTTTCAAGGATTCTTCTAATTTACGTCACTATTTAGTGTCATCAGTTGAGAAATGAAATAGCACAGAACAGGAAATAAAATTTATAAAAGTTATTTGAATTTCTAAGTTATCCAAAATCCGAAATGTTGTCTTTATAAACAGTAATCTTAGATTGACTAATAAACTGACTCCATGATATAGGCTATTATTACGTTTTTATACAAGTCAAAATCGTAAGAACAATAGGCTATTTGATTACGTACACTCTAGGCCTAGAGTTAAGATTTAAGATTTGCAAAAATTCGGCGTGATGCTGGGGTGGATGGCCGACGGATACAGCGAATTAAAGGAAAAGGCACAGCACAGAGAAGAGTGGCGTCATTGGAAGTTGGAACCTGCCGAAGGGCAGAGAACTTAAAGAAGAAAGAAGAGGCCTATAGTTAAAAAATTTAGTTTTTAATTGTTTATGTCAGCGTGGACTAGTGGACTTATGTGGACTTGTGTATACAATTTAAATTTGTAAAGATTTCAGTATTTTTAATAACTCAATTTCTTATTAAACCAAACTTAGAAAAGAAAATAATTGTTGTAGATTAATGTTACTTGGTGATTACTTATTTACTTTGCTGATTAAAATTAAATTGTGTAAACAAGGTTTTAATTTTAAAATGCAGAAAAGATGTAACAAAGTCAAATTATTTTCTTTTCCGTTTTTTTCTCGTTTTTTTTCGTTTTTTATTTTTGGGAAAAAAACGACGTTTTATTTCGTTTTTTATTTTGTTTCTACCGTTTTTTACCACTATGATTATTATTATTATTATTATTATTATTATTATTATTATTATTATTATTAGCCTATTATTATTATTATTATTAATTGGTAGTTACTAACGATTAAAGTAACATGTTGAGTGATTGCTTTAATCTTTGATTGCTCGATTATATGACTATAATTATTATTTTTCAACACTTGTATCTGTTTAGGCCTAACTGGGAGCAATAAAATTCATAGATTGATTAATTGATATTTTTGGCGGTGGTCCATTCCGCCACAATGTTTCCTTTTCCCGATTTTAGGAAGTCGTCCTCAACGAACGCGCCCTCTAATACCTAGCGAGGCGAGGGACCAGTCCCTTGATTTGTGGAAAAAAGTCAAGAAGCTGTGACGTAATCAGACTGTGTGTAGAATTATTGTCGGGAAATCGAGGGTCGTCTCAGTTCCTCTTCTTTGCCGAGTGGTTCAGAGCTCTACCAGGATGCCCGAAACCTCAGATCTCAACATTCGGTTGTCCTCGGTCCGGCTATCGTGGTATATCTAGAGGCTTGAATAGGTCACCAGCGACACACTGACATACGCAGAACACCGCTTTATTTGTTCTTCTCACAGACGATCGACAATGTGCACATCAACACGTAACTTGACATCGAGAGAACTGTTCAGCTGTTTCCCCTTCCTATAGCCGAGCAGGCCCTCAGTCTTCTCCAGACTGTCTTGTCTAGCCTCTAGTCGAGCAGGTCCTCTAGCGATTGCTCTTCGGTTGGCTGGTGCGTGTAGCTCGACGGTAGGTCCTCTTCACCAGTCGAGACTTCTAGGCCGATGCAAAGCTCGACCCGCTTAGAGCAGTAATTGCCAATGCGCGCTATCTGAAACCGTCACCGGTACAGTTCTCTCGGTGTCAATAATAATACAGTTCAATAACACAAGTTATGAAACTATTGGCACTCCTTATGGTGTCAAATTCAGCAAGTAACCAATACAAATCTATGGGCATCAGTCCAAAATCGTCACCAACACAACTATCACGCTGCTGATTTATAATCAAATATCGGCGCTCCATAGAGTGTCGAATCAGCGACTCTATCTATAGCAGCTCATGAGGTGCCGACTCAAAATCATCACCTCGGCGCTCCATAGAGTACCAATGAATTTCGCAACAAAATGAGCACGAAGAAGAAGACGCAAGAGAAGCCAGAACAAGCTTAGCTAGTGGCTTTCAGGTGGCTTTCGTTGTAGTGTTGAATTTCTGCTTATTTTCAGGTAATTTTGGATATAAAAGTCGGGCGATTAGACGAATTAGATGTTAGATGGGATACGATTTCAGTAATTTTCTAAGCAGTTTTGAGTATGGCAGGGTAGGCCGATACGTACGGGGCGGCTAGGTTGGGGTCACATGGTTCGGGTTAAACTATCAAACTTTCTTCGCATCGAATACGATTTCTCCGAAAGCGTTTGCTTTGTATTTTCCCGGGGATTAGCCGATACACGTGGCTTTGAATCTAGTCTGGTGGAGAGTTTCAATGGGGTGGCTTTATAGTAGGCCTACCGCTTTACCTATAGACTAAGGGAAGTTTTAGCGACATTGCTTTGAGATGAGAAGGATATCATCTTGTTGTTGGATAGCGATACTGACTCATTTATGTAACATTGATTTATTTTACTGTAAATGTTAAAATAAAGTGCCTCCATTCGACCACCAATAATACAAACATGCTTGCGTTCTTAAGTATACTGTGGGCTGTTTGGGTTAACCTGGTAGATTATAGCTTGCTGGCCTGAGAGCATGGACTCATAGATTGGGTGAGTTATCCGCTTCGCCAGTTTCTTTAAACTACTGTACAGGCCAAACAATTAATATTTATATTAGAGCTGCAGATTTTAGCAATAAATTAATCGATTAATCGTTAAAAATATTAATTGATTAATTTCGGCTTGTTCAATTTTTTTCCCCTTATTTCACGATCTTGTGCAGCCCATTTTCGGAGTAAGCAATATATGGCGAACAATTATTCAACAATGACACTGTGAAACGTTTGTGTGGAAAATTAAGCGATCATTTTGCATTTAAGGTAAATGCTGATGGAAAAGTCGAAGATAGCGACAGAATTTACTGTCTTCATTGCAATAAACAGTTCACTTACTGTGGTCCAAGCACATTGCTGACATATCACCTTCAGCATGTAGAATAATTGAAGTTTTTTGTAGAAAGAAAGCAGTAGGCCTAACTGACTCAGTCACTAAATTTTAACAGTTTTTCACACTTTACATAACAGAAGCCAAATTAATCTAATTCATTCGATTAACAACTTCGATTAATCAATTAATTCTTTAAAATCAGTACCAGCCCTAATTTGTATACAATATGATTGCAGGGTTTACAAAATGGCTGCCGAAAAGAGCAGTGCTATGACAAAACTAAATGACATTACAGAATGCTGTATCTGTCTCAAGACATTCACTGATCCAAGAATGCTACCATGCATTCACACATTCTGTCTCCAATGCCTAGAAGACTTGGCCGACAAGTCAAACAAGATACCTAGAAATGCACTGTCATGTCCAGTTTGTAGGAAAGAATTCACTATTCCACACGATGGAGTCCAAGGCGTACAGAAAAATTTCTTTATGGCTGGTATGATAGAAGTGAGAAATGCTTTGAATCAGTCGAAGATTGCGGCTCTTTCTTGTGATATTTGCAAAGCAAACAATGAAAATCCTATGGAGAAAATACCTGAGGCCTCAAATCAATGTTTAGTTTGTCAGGAAAACCTTTGTGAAAGTTGCTGCAAGATGCATAAATCTTTTAAAGTGTCAAAAAATCATGATATCTTGAAGATAGGAGGCAATGTTGGAGATGAGGAAGCAGTGAAAAACATACAAACTATGAATTGTGATATTCATAGTGGGAAAATACTAGACTACTACTGCTCTTTTTGCAAGACAGTAGTTTGTGTTTCATGTTTTGTTGAAAGACACAAATCACACGATTGCAATGATGTCAAAACAGTGGAAGAAGAATTTCGTCAAATTATTAAGAGCAGCGCTCATGTGATATCAGCGCTTGCCGGAGAACTGTTACATAAGAAAGAGAAATTGGAGAGTAAAGAGAATTTCATCGAGAAAATGGTTGAAAGAGAGAAAGATATAATGCAAAGAAGTGTGGAGCTGAAGGAAATGATAGACGAACACACTAAAGCATTATTGAGTTCATTAGTTGAACTAAAGAATCAACATTTGAAAGAAATTCAGACTGATGAAGAAGAACTCGACAGGCGTGTTGTAATCATGGAAAGCTTTTCAAGTTATTGCAATGAGCTCAGTTTGAAAGGATCAGATAGCGACGTCTGCCGAAATATGGATAAACTGCTTCAAAGAGCAGATGAGTTAGATGAAGACCATACGATGTACATTATGAATCGAAGGGTTCCATGTGATGTCACTTTCCAACCAACAGATTTGAATACTTTGCTCAAGACGACAAACATCGTTGGAAGTGTTAACGGTAATTCACTTTCATTCGTTATTTTTGAATACCCTTCTGCATATAGCTATTGTTATATTATATTCCATTCTTGTATTGTGGTGCAAAGTATTTTTTTGCTGTTTTGCACTCAATTTGCGTTATTCATTTACAGCAAAGGAACTCTTACACCCATGTCTAGGTATTGTGTTGTATTGTAGGCTGCTCTATTGTATAGTACATTATTCGGGTTTATTCCTTATTCTTCGCCAGAATACCCTTTACTGTATACCCGAATGGATATCGATGAAACGCATTTACGCCAAAGCCTGGATTTCATATCTGATTAACCATAACCAAAATTTTAGGCTATATAGAAGGTTTTGATATTCAAGCAGTGACTTCTGTCCAGCATATTCTGGCATATAGGATGTTTCTCTTAATATAGTTTGTTTTAATGTGCATTTAGATTTATATTTCAGTTTTCGTTTAAGATAATTTAGCCAAACCAGTAGTTGTGTGTTACAAGGAACATGGCTGGCATTATTGTTTGCACTGCTCATGTAGTCGAAAATTGTGTGGAATCAGTTAATACATTGACTCAAGCGTTCTAGAAGTAGCTTGCTACCAACAACGCTATATAAATCGTCGTAATTACAATTACAATTACAATTACTTAATACGTTGACAAAATCTGTTGTGGGTTTGAATAGTGGTGGCACAGTGGTTAAAATAAAATAATTTAGATTGGTAAGCAGTTTTGTATTCATGTATGTAAATATCAATCAATCGAATCAGTCAATCAATCAAATCTGTTTTATTGAAGCCAAATGAAAACACATAACATTTCAACATAAAGTATCAGGATTGGCCGCAAGAGGAGTCCCAAAAGGGATCAAGATCCCGCTAACTAGGGACACCTAGAAGAAGAACTCAACAGGCTTGTATGTATGCATTTATAATATGAAAGAAGATACTTTATAGAGAACCTTATAGGTGCTTTTGGTATCAGAGACAATTTACTCTACCTGGAGTTGGGCTTTGTCATTTCAATCATGTAAGGGATCCACGGACCAGCCTGGCCATAAAATGCAGCATTAGACTAACTAATTCAGTTTAGGCATATCGTGCACATAATAAAAAAAACTAATATAAATAATAATTATAATAATATTAATAATAATGACAGACCTCAGTGAACCGATATGTTCGATTTAAAAACTGGTAGCAGAAGTTATAAAAACCTTTGTCTTGACGCATGATTAATTCCTATCTGCTGTAAGGGCCGGTGTACCATGCAAAATGGCCAGTCCGCCACTGATTCCACTTATTGGTTTTTAAAATTATTATGACACTTTACAATTTTGTTTACTTTGAAACAGAAAACGTCAAAGATTTGGAAGACTTTGTCATTGCGATTCTAATTGACAATGTTCACAATGATAACTGGATTTATAACTCATATAAAATTAGTCTGCGTGGTCGCAGTGAAATTCTTTCTCCTCTAGGAGATATACCCACTACAGTGAAGTCTATTCCTGCAGCTGCTGTTTACAACAACGCAGTCTTTATCACAGGACTCGGAGAATTTCTTGACCAAATATGGAAATACAACTTGGCGTCTGGTTGGACAGAATGCGGATATTTAATTCAAGGCAGAGAAGATCACTGTGCAGAATTCATAGGTGAAACGTTGTATATCTGTGGTGGACATTATAACAGCAGCATTGTTATGGACAGCATTGAAGCCTACAATGCAACGACAGGAAAGAGTGAAATGGTTGGACAGTTGAAATTTCGCTGCGAAAAAGCAGCCTCTGTTGTCTACAAAGACTCTGTGTATTTGTTTGGAGGAGTGGAGAATGATGTCGTATGGGGTTGTGTGCAAGTATTTAATCCCATTGGTAATACCTGCACCATTCTTTCAACGTCTATGCCTTTTTCTTGCGTGTCTATGCGCGCCTTGTTATGGGATGCGTATGCTATACTGGTGGGCAATGCAACGTGCTTCATTTTTGACTTTGAGGACAAGACCTGGCAGAAGAGACCACAGTTTGGGACAGATACAGAATTTTTTGGAATGGTTCTTGAAAGTGACCGAATCTTTATAATTGGTGGCATGTATATGAATTCTTTTAACCCTGAGGAAGACGAAGCATCATACAGCGTGAAGTATATAAGAGCTTCAAGTATTGTGAATGATGAAGCCACAGAATGGAAAACCTACTCTTGGCTACCTAAAGGAATAGGGTTAGCTGCCTTTGCTAAGCTGTCGTTAACAAAGTAATTAACTAAGCCAGAACCAGTTTGTTTCAAAATGCTTCTTGCAGCTCATAGAGTAGGCCAGGACCAGGAATGGCAGGAATTTTGAACATATAGTGTCAACTGCAAGCTATATGGCTTACACACTTGTGTACAACGAAATTTAAACAGCTTAAAATTCGCCACAAGTGATGACTTTTTCAACTATCTAAATATCATTTGCTTACTGAGGAACCTGCATTTTTACTTTACTGTCGTTCGTTATTTTATAAGTTTCCTGTGAAATGCCACAACAGATTGCCGTAGAGACTGCTTTCTTACTAATTGACAAGACACTTAAGTAGACCTACATACAAAGATGTCAGTCAGGCTATAATGATGTCTAATAGCATTGCCTGTCTCATCTGTCTGACTGTAACCCCTACAGGTTATAGTATGCGAACAGAAATTGATTTCCGAGTACTTGCACCCTCAATATTTGGTATTTTGAAATGTCGCATGTGCGAATTTATACTAGTTAAGTTCTTAGTTAAGAATTTTCTACCCATTTATTTTTTTACCTAGTTTAAAGAATAGGTTCATGTAATTATGACGTAACTTCCAAACCAGTTAATTTTTGGAGTTCTGAACCATTCTGCAATCTTCCTTCTGTTGGCCACCTTGGTACTTTTCTTTTTGTAGTTTCTGTTAGGATAACCCTATACTCAGCAGGATGTTTATCCCTTCTGGGTTTGCCTTTGCTTGCTAAAGTAGTACCCCTATTGTGTCTAAGGTTGTTTTTGTTTAATGTTTTTGTTTAATTTGTTTGCAATAAAAAGATTTGATTTGATATGTTAATTTCAATTGTTTGCTTAAAACAGGCCACTTTAATGTTTGGCTATACGACACACTAAACCCGCCGTAACAGCTGCTCTAGCTCCCTCTCTCTGGCAACTGTACTCGGACCTCCAATGGACATCGATCTCTGGACAGCCTCTCTGATACGACGCAGCGCTCGTAGATAAGCTGGTGCCCTTAAATAGAGTAGCGCTTAGAAATTTTGACATTCCGATTGCTGTAAAATTATAGAAGGTGATGTCTATTGTACTATAGCTTTCAGGCTAATCTGTGTTTACCATGTCAATACATTAGTTTACGGAATGGAATTGTAATGAAAATGTATGCAGCTGTTACGGCGGGAATGTATGGCAGGCGCAGTGTATACTATGGATTGTAAATGGGTGGAATAGATTAAGAACGATCTTGAGGGGATGGAAAGTTGTATGATTGTGGAAGCCTATGAATCGATGAATGAACCTTGGATGAATAGCATATTAAGGAAGCAATTCTAACGGAATAAATGTCTGAAAGGAAGGAAAATCATCTTATTTTCGTTAATTGAGTTGACAACAGGCAAAACGCTGCAGTGTACAAAGAAAAAAGAAAAAAACTATGAAGTAGGCCTAATAGCTTAGTAAGAGATAGCCTATAAATTTTCGTGAGTCTTTGCCAGGAAGGTTAAAGTTATGACTTATGAGTTACCGGTACAGTTTTTTTGGGTGAAAATAGAATAGACGACAGAATAATTAAATGAATTACATTGAAACTAAGATTAAATAAAAAGACAATAATGAAAGCAAGCAGATATAGGCCTAAGGAGAATACGAAGAAAAATCGACGATTGAATGAAGGAACAAATGAAAACGAACGAATGATCGAGGAAGAGAACTAAACATTCAAATAGATATGGCATGGGTTAATGATTGGTTGCAATGTGTTGCTGCCTGGTGAGGGATCTTGCCCGGTCAATTCAATGAAGACGGGATAGAGGACATACATTCACTTTAGAAAAACTTCTTTACAATTGAATTTAGGCCTACATGTGCGTTTTACAGTCGGCGCTCCATCCTGCGCCGTTGCATCTCAGTTTGTTCAGCATAGGGTAGTCTACATGTAGCCTACTTTCGCAAACTGTGTGGGCACATGGTAGGCTAACTGCAATCGTGTGCTGTTGTTGTCTGACTTACCCGAAAAGCGCTATGTTAATTGTTGCGATCCATAGGCCTACATACACAGAACACATTGCAGTACAATATTTAAATTTTGTAATTACAGACTTATATAGCGCCACTGTTAGACTGATCAGAGCCGCTACCGGCCTAAACATTCATAGGCTACATGACGATTTATAAAGCGCCTCTACATGGCTGCTAGCCTGCTACAGTAGGCCTACTACTCAGGAGCGCTCCAATACCGCTGAAACAGTTTTGAGGCAAGAATAGAAAGATTCATGTGATCTAGCCTACTCCCTACTGTAACTTTCGATTTTACGTTGAGAATGGTTTTAGGTGTTTTGGTTTAGTAATGACATGTGATGTACAGTGATGTTGTAGTAATCAGTAATCTATTGCCTTTTGCGAAACTTCTTCCTGTAGACTGTGTTCGTAGGATTCTCTATACGCAAAATCTATAGTCACGGTTGATATATCGAAGCTATATTAGAATCACGTGATGAATCTGATGATCGAGGGACTGCATCGATCAGTTTAGGCTATAGCGGCAACACGTAGCATTCTCAACAGGGTGCAAGGGTGTAGCCTATTAGTGGCACCTTTAGTCCATTACTCTGTTTAGGCCTAAATGCTTCTGATAGGCCTACTCGAGTGCAACTTTTTAGGAGGTAACGAAAGGCTCTACATAAAGTGTCGGGGTGTCCTGGCACAAAAATACAGGTAGGCCTATAATGCTAACTTTAAATTGTATGCAGAGACAGAAGAACCACATAACCGTGTCCTTTCTAGATTTAATTCCCTCACCAGGCGCAGTTTCCTGGCTAGGATGCTGTAGAATACAGCTCGGCTATTGTGTTTTTTAACTTAACTAACTTTTCTGCTACCATATGATAACTTTGTATATAAAGCGCAGTGCGTTTGCCAGCGTTTAACAAAGAACACACTTACTTTACTTACTTAACTAACGATTAACGTAGCATGTTACAGTGATATAATTTTATGTGGTAGTGGTTCGTTCCGTCACAAGTCCCTACAATTACCGCTTTTATTAAGTCCTCAACGATCCCGCCCTCTAATCAGTGGCGGCACTACACCAGGGCAAGCAAGGGGCAAATGCCCTGGTAAAAAAGCCTTTGCCCTGGTCGTTGCCCTGCCAGAATTTTTTCCCTGCAGAGAATTTATTTGGGGCATAAAATGCCCCTGCACTGGTTACTTGTATGTTAGCCCTGGTCATGGCCTGGTTAAAAAAAATGTCTGGCGCCGCCACTGCCTCTAATGCCTTACCTCTTGCGGGAACCGAGACCTTAACTGATTGGTTGGAGGAATGTCAGGAACCTATGACGTAATCAGACTGCGTGTAGAAATCAACACGAAGAAGAAGACGCAAGAGAAGCAATAATACGATTAGATAACGGCTTTCGTTGCAGCTTTGAATTTACTAGTTTCAGGTAATTTTGCATGTAAAAGTCTGGCGAGTAGACAAGTTAGATGTTAGATGCGACACGATACGATTTCAGTAATTTTCTAAGCAGTTCAGAGTTTGGTAGGGTTAAACTAGCAAACTTTCTTTTCATCGAATAAAGTTTCTCCAAAGCTCTTTGCTTTACTGTTGTCCTGGTATTGGCCGATACACAGAGGTTTGAATCCGGTCTGGTGTAGAGTTTCGACCATGCCTATTCTTAGGTTTCGACGGTGTGACCTAAGTCACCTGACCTAGTAAGGAAAGTTTTAGCGACATTGCTTTGAGATGAGAAGGATATTATTTTGTTGTTGGGTAGCGCTACTGTCTCATCTATGTAACATTTATCAATGTAAATGTAAAACAAAGTGCCTGCATTCGACCACCAATAATACAAACATGTTTGCGTCCTCAAGAACTGTGGGCTGTTTGGGTTAACCTATAGGCCTATAATTGATTAGCCTATAGTTTGCAGGCTGCATGGAGAGTCTGGAATCACAGATAGGGCACAGATAGGGAATAGATAAAGCTATGCTTTATCTATTCTGTGGATAGGGTGAGTAGTCCGTTCTGCAAGTTTCTTTAAACTACAGGCCAAACAATATTTATATTAGGGCTGCGGATTTTAACAATTAATATATATATCGATTAATAGTAAAAATATAATCGACTAATTTCGGCTTGTTCAATTAATCTTTTTTACTTATTTCACTATGTTGAGTGGCCCATTTCCAAAGTAACCAATACGGTAAACAATGATATTGTGAACGTTTGAGTAGAAAATTAAGCAATCATTTTGCACTAAAGGTAAATACTGATGGAAAAGTCGAAGATGGCGAAAGCATTTACTGTCTTCATAACTTCATTGCAATAAACAGTTCATGTATACCGTGGTCCAAGCACATTGCTGACTTATCACCTTCAGCATATGGAAAGATTGAAGTTTTTTGTAGAAGGAAAGCAGTAACTGACTCAATGACTACATTTTAAACAATTTTCACACTTTACATAACAGATACCAAATTAATTCAATTTCATCGATTAATCAAAGTTGAATTTTGGAGATTAATCGATTATTTTTAAAAATCAGTACCAGCCCTAATTTATATACAATATGATTGCAGGGTTTTACAAAATGGCTGCTGAAAAGAGCAGTGCTATGACAAAACTAACAGACATAACAGAATGCTGTATCTGTCTCAAGACATTCACTGATCCAAGAATGCTTCCATGCATTCATACATTCTGTGTCCAGTGCCTAAAAGACTTGGCTAACAAGTCAAACAAGGAACCTAGAGATGCACTGCCATGTCCAGTTTGTAGGGAAGAATTCATTATTCCACACGATGGAGTCCAGGGTATACAGAAAAATTTCTTTATGACTCGTCTGATAGAAGTGAGAAATGCTTTGGATCAGTCGAAAATTGCGGGTTTTTCTTGTGATATTTGCAAAGCAAACAATCCTATGGGAAAAATACCCGAGGCCTCAAATCAGTGTTTAGTTTGTCAGGAAAACCTTTGTGAAAGTTGCTGCAAGATGCATAAATCTTTTAAAGTGTCTAAAAATCATGATATCTTGAAGATAGGAGGCAATGTTGGGGATGAGGAAGCAGTGAGGAACATGCAAACTATGAATTGTGATATTCATTGTGGAAAAATATTAGAATACTACTGCTTGTCCTGCAAGAAAGTAGCTTGTGCTTCATGTGCTATTGAAATTCACAAAACACATGAGTGCACAGATTTAAAAACAGTGGATGAGGAATTTCGTCAAATTATTAAGAGCAGTGCTCGTGTTATATCAGCACTTGCTGATGAACTGTTACAAAAGAAAAAGAAATGGGAGAGTAAAGAGGATTTCATCGAGAAAATGGCTGAAAGAGAGGAAGAAATATTGCAAAGAAGTCGGGAGCTGAAGAAAATGATAGACGAACACACTAAAGCATTATTGAGTTCATTAGATGAACAAAAGAATCGACATTTGAAAGAAATTCAGACTGATGAAGAAGAACTCGACAGACGTTTTGTACTTATGGAAAGCTTTTCAAGTTATTGCAATGAGCTCAGTTTGAAAGGATCAGATAGCGACATCTGCCGAAGTAAGGATGAACTACTTAAAAGAGCAGATGAGTTAAAGGAAGACCATATGTTGTACATTACGGAACGAAGGGTTCCATATGATGTCACTTTCCAGGCAACTGATTTGGATAATTTTCTCAAGACAACAAATATCGTTGGAAGTATTAACGGTAATTCACTTTCATCTTTTGTTAATTAATTAATTAATACCCTTCTGCATGTAGCTGTTGTATTCTATTATATTCCATTCTTGTATTGTGGTGCAAACAGTATGAAAATTGTAGAAAAAAGACTGGGGGGTCAAACTTTGATCCATGTTGAATTTGGGTGTGCAATGAAGACTTAACAATGGGGTACTAAGAAAGATAACCCCAAACCTCCCCGGCAATTCTCACCCTGGGTGCAAAGTATTTTTTTTTGGTGCTGTTTTGCACTCAATTTGCATTATTCAGTTTACACCAAAGGAACTCATTTCACACCCAAGTCTAGGTATTGTATTGTATAGTAGAGTGTTCAGGCTTATTCCTTATTCTTTGCCAGAATACACTCTACTGTAGCTGAAGAGCTTTTGACAAAACACGTTTACACCAAACCCTAGATTTCATGTCAGAGTATATATATGGTTTTTTTATATTCAAGCAGTAACTTTTGTCCTGCAACTATTTGGGCAGATAGAATAAACCTCTTAGTATAGTTTGTTTTAATGCACATTTGGACGTCAACTGAAATTTATATTTAGTTTTCGATTAAG
Source organism: Aporrectodea caliginosa (assembly GCA_020284085.1). NCBI lineage: Eukaryota > Metazoa > Annelida > Clitellata > Crassiclitellata > Lumbricidae > Aporrectodea > Aporrectodea caliginosa. Next base: position 1,897,215 of record JACEVL010000415.1, on the reverse strand, counting down.
ATAATTTTAACTAGCCAAACCAGTAGTGTGTTACAAGGACCATGGTTGGCTTTATTGCTTGCCCTGCTTATGTAGTCGAAAATTGTGTGGAATCAATTAATACATTGACTAAATCTGTTGCAGGTTTTACATAGTAGTAACACAGTGTTTGACTGCTAAAATCAAATTTTTAAAAATTTTAAGGTATTTTGTATGTATGTGTGTATGTAAGACATTGTTAGTATGGATGTATGTATGCATCTATAGTTTGAAATAAATTGCTTTATAGAGAGCTTTATAGATGCTTTTGGTAACGGCAATGATTTACTCCACCCAGAGTCGGGACCTTGCCATTTAAAGTAAGTAAGGACCTTAGGCCTAGCCTGGTCATAATATGCAGCATTAGATGAATTTATTTATTTTAGGCATATCTTGCACATAACAAAAAGTATTAATAATGAAAATGACAGGCCTCGGTGAACTAACATGTTCAATTTAAAAACTGGTAGCGAGTAATAAAAGCCATTGTATTGATACATAATTCTTTTGTGCTATAGGGGCCTATGTGCCTTGGCACACGGGCGCAAGGACCATTCTGCTAGTGATAGGTTTTTAATTATTAAAGCACTTTACAATTTTGTTTACTTAGAAATAGAAAACGTCAAAGATTTGGAGAACTTTGCCATAGTGATTGGTCGGACTGACAATGCTTGCTGGAATTCGGACTCGTATAAAGTTAGCCTGCGTGGTCACAGTGAAATACTCTCTCGTATACAGGATGTACCCACTGCAGTGAAGTCTATTCCTGCAGCTGCTGTTTACAACAACACAATGTTTATCACAGGACTCGGAGAATTTCTTAACGAAATATGGAAATACAACTTGGCGTCTGGTTGGACTAAATGCGGATCTTTAATTCAAGATAGACAAGATCACTGTGCAGAATTCATAGGTGAGACGTTGTACATCTGTGGTGGACGTTGCAGAGGTACATATTTTGTTTTGCACAGCATTGAAGCCTACAATGTAACGATCGGAGATACTGTAGTGGTTGGACAGTTGAAATTTGGCTCCGAACGAGCAGCCTCTGTTGTCTACAAAGACTCTGTGTATTTGTTTGGAGGAGTAGGCAAGGATGTAGTACCGTTGAATTGTGTGCAAGTATTTAGTCCCACTGGAAATACCTGCACCATTCTTTTGACGTCTATTCCTTTTTGTTGCGTGTCTATGCAAGCCTTGTTATGGGAAACATATGCTATACTGGTGGGCTCCAGAACGTGCTTCATTTTTGACTTGGAGGGCAAGACCTGGCAGGAGAGACAACAGTTTAAGGCAGATGCAGTCTTTTTTGGAATGGTTCTTGAAACTGAACGAATCTTTATAATCGGTGGCTTGTATATGAATTATCTTCCGCGTTCTTTAGGCCTATATGAAGATTTGGACAACGTGAAGTATGTAAGAGCTTCAAGCATTGTTAATAATGAAGCCACAAAATGGAAGACCTACTGTAAGCTACCTAAACCAATTGGTGTAGCTGCTTTTGCTAAGCTGTCATTAATAAAGTAATTAACCAAGCTAGAACCAGTTTTGTTTCAAAATCCTTCTTTCAGGTCATAGAGTAGGCCAGAACCAGGATTGGCAGGAACTTTAAACATAGTTTCAACTGCAAACTATGGATGGGACTTCACTGGCTGGCGTAGACACTAATATATGAAACGATATTTAAATAGCTTAAAATTTGCTACAATTGATGACTTTTTCAACTATCCAAATATCATTTGCTCACTGAGGAACCTGCGTTTTTACTTTACTATCATTCATTATTTTAGAAGTTTACTGTTAAGTGCCACAGTAGATAGCCGTAGAGACTGACTGCTTTCTTAATAATTGACGGGACACTAGGCCTACGCTATAGGCCTGCATACAAAGATGTCGTCAGTTAAGCCATAATAGGGCCTACTGTCCGACTACTGTACGGGCTACGAACAGAGACTGCATTATCACAAGAAATTGATGTCCGAGTATTTGCACCATCAATATTTGGTATTTGGAGACGTCGCATGTACGAATTTGTATATTGATTTCAGTTGTTTGCCTTAGAAATTTGGAGATTACGATCATGATTGCTCATTGCTTCAGCCTATAATTCTGATTTTTTGTCAGTTGGTCGCTGTTCTGCCTTTTCCGCATAACAATGATGTTCATAATTATAGAAGGTGATGCCTATTTCTTTTAATAAGGCTAATCTGTTTGCCATGTCCATACATTAGTTACTTTTCGGAGTGGAATTGCAGGCCTATTGAAAAGTGCGAATGTATGGCAGACGCAGTGTATGGATTGTAAATGGGTGGAATGGACTAATTGAACGAGGGGATGGAAAATAGGCTGTACTGTATATTGCACACCACCATGCAACAGAAAGAACATCGATGGCGCGGAGCAATTGTGCGCGAAGGACTTGCTCAAGGTCCTACACAAGCAACTGACTCAGACGAGGTTCGATCCCGTACTCTCCGCGTTACAGGCCGAGCGCTCTAGCCAGCTGGCCACTGTGCCACACGTTGGATGATTGCTGAAGCCTGTGAATGGGTGAATGAACCGTGGATGATTCCAGGATGAATAAGGAAGCAATTGGTAGTTTTACAAAACAGTCAGAACGGAATAGATGTCTGAAGGAAGAAAAATAGAATGACAGAATAATTAAATGAATTAAATTGTAATGAAGATTAAAATTAAAAGACAAGAGTGAAAGAAGGCAGAGATAAAGAGAATAGCTACGAAGAAGTCGACGATTTAATGAACGAACGAACGAATGAAAACAAACGAACGAGGAAGACCTGGAAGAGGACTAAACATCGAAATAGTCTTTAGGCAGTTAATACACACTATACGTGTAGTAAGCATGCTATAAATATGTGTGCGTGTGTTGGACCGGTGGTTGTCAGAGGGGAGGGGGGGTCCTTTGACAGATAATCACTTGATCACAGCACCCGGGCCCGCACTAGCCTTAATGCGGCCCTGCAAATTATCATTCGCCCGTTTGTGAAACCTTCGTTTTAACGAACTTTAGCGTCATTTAGGTTGGCAAGGAGAGCCTTCGAGTAGGTCTATGTAGGTTGTATAACCACCAGACTACATGTACATGTAACATGTACACGACATCAAGTGCACGGCGCCCAATGCGCAATTCCACTAGCCAATTTTTTGTGTCTCTCGCTGTATGGTGCGCCATTGGGTGATGCCTTGTCCATTAGATAGGCCTACCACCGCTATAGAAGTTGTTAATTAATAACGGTATGATAATTATTATTATAATAAGAGTAATGGCGAAAAGACCCGAGTTTTCACGCGATTTTTTACAAGGTCTTTAATGCTACACTGTTAGGAAACATGACTTCATATTAAACCAGGTTTAGTGACAGGTCCTTATGTGGCCAAAGTATTTCGCGTTGAGAGCTTTGATTGCGTCAGTTTCCGCAGTCCTTAGTTTTCTCATAGTACCGTTCAGAAATTGAATGATGGCATGATCCCGGCCGAAGAAACCGTAGTACAGTTGAGCTCCAGCAGTCACGGACTTTTTCGGACAGACTGTCGCCAGCTCTGATTCATGCTGAAACGAATGAAAATCAAGGCAATCAACGTTTAAACCAGATCTGAATGTACGCAATTATAGGTAGGTAGGTAAGTAAGTAAAAGTACGCAATTCATCCTGATGCCAGAGTACACTATAGGAACGAACTGGCCCATCCAATGCATAACAACTGCGCGCTAGTTCAGCCAAATGTCCCTTCCGCTAAAAATCTCCCTCTCTTTTTGTCAGTGCCCCGGAACAGTTGCGTCTACGGTCTACCAATGGGGGAACGATCTCCCATGGTTGCCAGATGTAGGGGTCTAACGTTTTGGACATAAACTGGGGTTGTTGATTTCCGATAATATAACGGCCTGCAATACGAAAATTAATACGATGAGCAGAATGGGGTTTGTTTTCCTATTCCAAGTGGAGGGGTTACACGCCACTGCCGCCGTGTTACTCGTTATCTGCGACCTCATCTCGTTCCTTGCGCTCTGCTGATTGGCTAGATCTTTTTTTTGTTCCTAGGACTACCTTGAACGCCGGGCATTTGCTGTGGTTGGTCCATCTACTTGGAATAACCTTCCCCCTCATTAAGGGCTAAACAGACTAGTTTTTCCTCTTTGGTCTCTCGTTCTTTAAAGACGTTTCTTTTCCCCGGGGTTTTCGTGCATTCTGAATAGTTATTCTGAGATAGGCGCTTATAAATCTTTAGATACAATACAATACAATGCTGCACGGAAGTAATTTACCTGTTGCTGAAGGCGACGGGCAGCAGCCGAGTCTTTAACGAGGAAGACGTTTGGATGCTGGCGGACGTAAGACAACGCCTCTTCATTAGTTTGTACGGTCTTGAGATTTAATTGTCGGTACTTTGGGCTTTTCTTCAGAAGCTGCTCCTCTGGGCTGCCATCTAACGTCACAATAGTCGCTCTGAAATAGCACGAAGTCGTTAGTAGGCCTGTACTGAAATGAATAATACCAATCCTTTCTCTTCCCGACGACCTACCATACAGTAGCAGTGTCTCAGAGCACGTATAGGTTTACGTGTGAGTGCACGTGTGCGGAGAGGGAGGGGAAGGAGGAGGGCGGAAGGGAGGAATGGACAGGGGAGAGGTCTTGCGTCAGGGGAGGGAGGGACGGAGGGGAGAAGGAGGGGCAGGGGGAGAGGGCTTACGTCAATCACATATGTATCACGTGGCGATGCATCTCTTCACATTTTCAAATTGTTTTTTTAACCGTCTTAGGACGGGCAAACATCTAGTAAAGCAATAACTACACAAGTAGGCCTAAAACTGAAACAAGTAAAAAAAGTTATTATTTCTAAACTTCTACTTCTGTATTGACCCGAACAGCTGTAAAAACCCGTTTACATCACATTTAAATATCAGGGTTTGTTCTACGGTTCTCACCCTTTATAATCGATTCTGTTTCCCGCGTGGTAACTGCTCTCGAGTTGGGGTGGCTGCTGAGTTGGACCACTTTTGCCCTTGGTAGTGGTGGTGGTGGTGGTAGAGGTAGTGGTGGTGGTAGAGGTAGAGGTAGTGGTGATGGTAGTAGTGGTGGAGGCGTGGATGTTGGTGGTGTTGGTGATCTTCTTCCTCGAGGTAACCATCTTTAGTCCAGTTTGGACAGTTGCAATCGACGCCTGCATCGACTTCCATGGCTCCTCGTTTCTTAGCAACGATGACGCTATCAACCCGTACGAAAGTTGCTACAACATTATGAACACGCACAGATGTACCAGTCTGTGTGTATGTGTGCATGTGCATGTGGTGTGTGTGTGTGTGTTTGTTTGTGCATGTGTTTGTGTGCTCGTGTGAGTGCTCGTGTGTGTGCTCGTTTGTGTGTGTGCGTGCGTGCGTGCGTGTATGTGTGAGTGCGTGCGTGTGCATTAGACTATAGACAGGATCACTGTTTAAGGACTGTTACCAGAAATACAAAATCCTTTAAATAGATAAATAACTTGCAAAATATTAAGTCAACGCACTTGTTGAGATTGGTTAAATAGTCACGAGTCAAACTTTTATAAGGTAACTTAAGGCGCTATATAAAGTGTCCTGACAAAAAAATGCAAGTAACTACTGTAACTTATAATGGATTTGTTCAGAGATGGAAGAATCTATAGGAAACAGGCATTCAGATTTCAGACACACATGAAACAGACACACAGAGATCGACACAGTGACGCCCAGCCAGACAGAGGTACAGACGGACAGACGACAGAGAAGATACTGACAGACACAATTACGCCAAGATGGACACAATGACGCCAAGACAGACAGACATACTGATGCTAAGACAGACACACATGTCGCCAAGACAGACAAGACAGACAGACATACTGATGCTTAGACAGACAGACAGACAAAAGGGTAATAAGTATACGCACCCAGTGTGTGGCCGATGCTTTCGTCATCAGTTGAGTCCACGTGTTGACGGGGATGACGTCATAGGGGAAGGTGTCGTTGTCGTCTCTCGTCGTGGCGTACCAGTCGCCAATCAAGCGTAACAGTTCCGGTACGTAGCCAGTACCATTGACAGAGAGAAATGGCTCCTCCTGTCAATCACACGACAATTTAGCCACAACTTAGCGATGGCGTCAAAAGGTAAACCTAATAATTATAGCTCTAAGTATAAATAACGATTAGGCCTACCCCGCAATCATTGTATCATTTATAGGCCTAACGTTATTATTGTTAGCCTACTACTACTACTATTATTACTACAAACATTTGTAACGCGCGCAAAGTCACACAGAAATGAGAATCGGAGACATACATGAACCATTGTAATATACCGTACATCAGTAGCTACATTTATTTAATTTAGTGCTATTCATTGTCTCTAGGTTGACTGCTGCAACAGCCTACTGGCGGGTCTGCCGACTTAATTGTCCGCTAGGGTGAATACAGTCGGTACTCAACTCTGCTGCACGTCTTATACATATATGAACGGACACCATAAATGTATTGTCTCATCATCATCGTCATCGTCATCATCATCATTCATCCATCCATCCATCCATATATCCATCCATCCACTCATCCATTCATCGTCATCATCACATTCATTCATCGTCATCGCATCAATCGTCGTCATCGCGATTTTCGTCGTCATTACCTGAAGTACTGCTATCGCGACAATCCTCGTCTGCCGCCGCCGCGATGACCTATCAGATGCAAACATAATTCATCAGTTCAAGCATAAATCTGATTTGGTCAAATTAATCCAGAACAGATTACTCATTGTTTGACTCATACAATCATTCAATATGAAATTGGCTTTAAGCCTGAAACATGGCGATCTTGTACCTCGACTGACCGCGATGACCTGCAGATGCAAACAAAATTTCAGTTCAAGCGTAAATCTGATTTGGGGGCTTAATCTCCCCCCCCCCCCAGCCCAACGCTAGTTACGTCCCTGCCAGTTAACTACATTGGTTATCGTACGTCTCACGAACTTCTTTCGATTTAGAAGATCAATATAATAATTGCAAGGATCTGAACAGTCGCTCGAGGGGTTGACATTGTAAACAAAACATTGACCTCGTGAACAGCAACATCACTGACACAATGAACAATAGCAACATTCCGAGCCCTGTTTAGAATCATTGAGGACTGACCATGCTAACTTTCTCCCCGATTGCTGTAACTACGAGGTTCATAATATACTTTTGTCTTTTGGTCGAGATGATAGTGGTAGTTGGGATAGCAGAGAAACTGGTAGTAAGACTTAGTGGTAGTCGTTATATATAGAAGTAGCGGTAATAACTTAATCGCTATTTATTAGGGGTGGGCAACGATTAAAAATTTTAATCGAAATTAATCGCACGATTAAAATTTTTCACGCCGCGATTAATTTTTAACGCATGTCACAATAGATAACAAGTACAACTAGGCTACTGTACCGACTCGGAATAATTACGTTGACTATGCGCTATATAAATGATTGCAGTCAATAAACAAAAAGCACACAATACTTTTACTACTTATTTTTACTTTTTAGTGTTTACTTTTAAGCTTAAAGTTTAAACTGAGCGGATTTATCAAGAATTGTTTTAGCGCATTTCTAGAAATAATTGGGCGCAGTGACAATCGAGTTAACTGCATTAAAAAATTTAATCGCGTTAAGTAATTAACGCATTAATCGCGTTAATAACGCGTTAAATGCCCAGCCCTACTATTTATATTATGTGCCCAGATAGATTTATTTACCGATTCGTAGAGTCTTCAAGTCCGGAAACAGGAAGCCCGTTGCCTGCCAATTGAAAAACAGACTGGCCATCAGCAAAATCTTTACAGCTATGGCGACATACTTTCCGATCATTCCCTTCCCTGCCTCCGGTCTTCTCGTCTTCTTCGAGGGCTCCGTCCCTTCAACCGCCGACGCACTCTCGGCTCCGCAAGAGGTCGCAACCCCTCCTAGACGCCGCTCGTAGCGTGAACACAGTCGTTCGCTGTCCCTTCTCTCCCTTCTCCCTCTCTGCGTCCGATCCTCTGTTTGAAAACTACGCACAGCCGTCGGGGATTAAATCCTTTAATAGCTTTAGAACCGGTTCAAACCGGTTTCAAACGCACCCGGAATCGTTATTTGAAAAACCGTTAAGAGTAAGTGGCAGTATACATATATAAATGCATACAGACGGCTGCCTGGACATCTCTCTGGTCGCTAGCTATATATGACCACTTGGTGGACATTATAGGCCTACAGCTATACGACCAAGACTATATATAGCCATACGATGCAAAGATGGAATTTAAACCCAAACACGTGAAAGTCTGACTGTTCATCTGTATGCCTGTATGTTTGCCCACGTCTTTCAGCTCACATGCCTGGACGTACCCTGAAACAGGGCTTGATGCTAACATGTGGTAATGGCTGAACCTGTTCTAATTAAGCGTGCATGTGTGTGCATGCGTTCCAAGTGGACCATCGCATGCAGAGGAAGAAACAACAAGTGTACTTTGCATTTGGAAAACAATTCATAAAACTGTTTACGAAATACTAAATGATTATATGTAATTGATATATTTATATCTGTAGGTTCCTAAAGCTGTTGACGAAATTATTACTAGATGATTATGTAATCGATATATTTATATCTGTAGGTTGAAGGCTCCTAAAGCTGTTGACGAAATACTAGATGATTATGTAATCGATGTATTTATATCTGTAGGTTCCTAAAGCTGTTGACGAAATACTACATAATTATGTAATTGATATATTTATATCTGTAGGTTCCTAAAGCTGTTGACGAAATAGGCTACTAGATGATTATGTAATTGATATATTTATATCTGTAGGTTCCTAAAGCTGTTGACGAAATAGGCCTACTAGATGATTATGTAATTGATATATTTGTATCTGTAGGTTCCTAAAGCTGTTGACGAAATACTAGATGATTATGTAATCGATATATTTATATCTGTAGGTTCCTAATTACTTATGCCTCTTTGTATTTAATAGGATCTGAACAACCTCTATAGAGCCTAAGACATATACGAGTAGGCCTAACGAATCGATGTTGATTGGGTAAGACTACCTTTACAACAGACTTGAGGTTAGAGTAGACGAGACAGAGACAGAGAGAGCGCTAAAGTCGGCTGTTAACTTGTTGTAGTTACTCCAGTAACTGTCATTACGCTGTGCGTAAGGGGGTGTAGGACATTGTCCCCCCTGGACATTGTCCCCCCGGACATTGTCCCCTCTGGACACTGTCCCCCCTGGACATTGTCCCCCCAGGGTAGGACATTGTCCCCCTCCAGTCTAAGATATAATCGTATAATATTCTTGCGGAAATGCAGGAAAATGCTGAAAATAATTGTTGGCCTAAATTGTTGGCCTAAATGGAAGTTTGATTTAGATTTTCTAATGACAACACAAACCCTAACTCTGACCCTAACCGACCCTCACGACGCTTAACCTGACCCTAACCGACCCTCACGACGCCATTAGTGCTAAACTTCTTCCATTGAACTAGTTAGGCTGATTATAATACATACTCCCTCGAATATGGGTGTCATTATTCGGGACCCCTAAAGCGCAAGTTTACCCAAAAACGGCAACTAAGGCTTATCAATGACCTGCAGACTATAGGCTATTTTACACAGAGGGGGGACAATGTCCAGGGGGATAATGTCCTACGCAAAATCGGGGGACAATGTCCAGGGGGGACAATGTCCGGGGGGACAATGTCCGGGGGGACAATGTCCAGGGGGACAATGTCCGTTCCCCGCGTAAGGTTCCAGGTTCGCCTCCCGATGGGGGTCGTCCATAAAGGACGTCCGCAAAAAATTACCCACTTTGGATCCCTTCCCCTTGTCCGCATTTGTCCGCATTTAGCCTTACCCACCCCCGCCCTTTGCGGACGTCCACACGCCAAACCAAAACCAATTAACAAAATAAAACGTTTAGGCTAATAATGTCATTAATAAACTACTATAGTTTGATCTTTACTTTAAAGCATTTTATTTAAAATGTTTATACCTTTAACTTTAAGTCCATTTTATCGGAAACATACTGACCAGAATAACCTTTAACCTTTCATTGCTGCGCACAGGGTAGAGTCCACTATATAGTCTAGCTATGTGGGGTAGTAGTCCTTAGACTATTTAAATGTTTATTCAGCTGTCCCAGACTTCAGCAGAACATTGCAAATTGCGAACCAATGCAATACATAACAGATCGACTACCTTAGAACCGTCTTACCTAGAGCCCTTGTGGCCACGTTCTACTCTAACCTCAAGACTGTTCTGTTTAGCCGGGGCTGGAACAGGAGTAGAAGTGGTACTATATAAATCTCTTAATTGAATGAATGAACCTTGTGACTGAAGGTGGATATTTAATGCTTTTTACAGCACATGCAGGTTTAACACGGCACAGGTTGTACTGAAACAACTATGTACCAAATTTAGGTGCGGACGTCCGCACTTGTCATAACCCTCCCCTTGTCCGCATTTGTATTACCTCCCTCCCCTCATTGCGGAAGTCCTTTATGGATGCTCCCATAGTGGTTTATTTGAGAGGTTTAAATCTTGGGTTAACACGTTCCGTACACGGGAACCTTCACTGGGGTTTCACCCATTCAAACGGGCAGAGGTAGTGAAGATTTAACCCGATTATTGAAATTCATTGAAAAATGAGCATGGTAGGTCGAGGCTATACAGTCGCTATATATAAAAACGTCTACATTTTACATTTAAATTTTAGTGGGAAAGGCTCCGTATAACGATTTACGAAGTCGAGTTGCGATGGCGAGATTTGCATAACATTACCGAGTTCACTCGACGAGGCGCAGTTAAACAAACCTGAACACCATGCTAGCAATGAACGTAGGACATAATATGTATGTATGTATGTAATAAGTATGTATGTATGGATGTATGTATGTAATGTATGTATGTATGTATGTATGTATGTATGGATGTATGTATGTATGTATGTATGTATGTATGTATGTATGTATGTATGTATGTATGTATGTATGTATGTATGTATGTATGTATGTATGTATGTATGTATGTTGTAATATGTATGTATGTATGTATGTATGTATGTATGTATGTATGTAAGCATGTATGATTGTGTGTATGTATGTATGTATGTATGTATGTAAGCATGTATGTAAGTATACATGCATACATGTATGTACGTATGTCTGTCTGTAGCCTATGTAGGCCTATGTTTTTGGCTATTTATATCACGTCTTCTAGGGAACCTCACTAAGCCATCTCACATATTGCGTCAGTGCGCATGACAGACAGGTACTCCACGGGTCTTAAATGCAACCGTGTGCAGAGGGGAAAGCGAGATAAGTTCAAAAAGGTGATAGTTCTTTTCCGATAAGTGCACGCCCACTGTCCTCTGTCTCACTAACAACGCCTCGGGCGCCAAAGTACAATAACAAACCGATTGAAAACAGTTGTGTTGATTTTTCCATAATGAACCGAGGTCAGCTACAGCTAGTTCCGACAGATGTCGCTCTGACCTACGGTATTCAACACGAGAAATATAAAATAGTATCCTTTCCAACAAGTCTTCACATCCACGTTCCAGCGCATCGTGGGACACCTAGTGTGGCGGTTGTGGCCATAATGTAATGTGAGATATCTCTTACATTATGGTGTGGCTGACAGAGGGTTATAGCGCGTCCTGCATTGTATTTAGCCTTCGGTTGGTCAAATCTAGCCAAACAGGGCGCTTTGCGGTAACGCTGGTGACGAGATTGGTAAATTTTAATTGTTATTATAATTACGACTATTTATACAACAAAGTCAGTAGCAAGCTACTTCTAGGATGCTAATTTACATCGTTCACTGTCAGCTCGGATGCTGAGTTACTACATATTTAAGTACATATTTAGCTGCTTTCTTAAACATAAACACATAGGCCTAACTAAATAAAGGCCTTGGGCGGCCTGGTTCACAGTTCTCCAGTGCATGTCTGTAAACGGGTCCGACGTGCCCTAGGAACGATGGTAAACATTTAGCATCGTGATGCGTAGGTTTCGTGAGTCGGTTAGGGGGTTTACGTTCAAAACCGCGATCACAAAACAGCGATCGTCAAAACCGCGATCACAAAATAGCGATGCACAAAACAGCGACTGCATAAAATTGCGATCATCAAAACAGTGATTTCACCGATTTATTATAGAAAGTTTAAATGTAGGCTATCACGAAGTATTAGGGCCTATATACCGTAATTATAATAAATGTGTAATGTTAAATTTGAAGACTTGAATTATGTACAATTCCACGAAAGTTGTCCAATATAGGTCGATTAGTGTAATCGCCGACGATGCTTTTTCAATTTGTCTGCAGTTTCTCTGTAGAATCTTTTAGATAGCCTAGATTTGGTATTTGTCCTGCGATGTACTTAACTACAACATTTTAAGTTCAATTAAGTTCGCAATCAGGATCAATCAACGCTGTCATTTCCGCTCTCACTCCAACAACTTCAATGATTTAGTAAAATAATTAACGCTAATTAGGTTCGCAATCAGAACCAATCAACAGTCAATCTTCGAATTAAATCGCTGTTTTGATGATCGCTATTTTGATGCAGTCGCTGTTTTGTGTATCGCTATTTTGTGATCGCGGTTTTGACGATCGCTGTTTTGTGATCGCGGTTTTGAACGTAGACCGGTTAGGGTAAGGTTAGGCGTCGTGAGGGTCGGTTAGAGTTAGTGTCGTCATTAGAAAACCTCGTACCTTCCGCGCTCCATGCCAAAAGATACTGTAAAACGCCAATAAACTTACGCACCCCGATACTAAATGTTTGCCGAAACATGTAGGCTACGTAAATGGAGTCCGCGCAAATTCGTCAACGGAATGTAAGCGCTTCATTAATTATTAAGCATTTTATTGTTTGTGGTCCTCACAAACGGTGCCCAGTAGGCCTATAGGTTAGGTTTGATCATCAAATCAAACGCGGCAACACGAGGCAACCATGCAGACATCAGTTGGTGACATCGTGATTATATCTTGTGAAAACAACGTCATCGGTGATTAGCAGCCATTCCGAGTAACTGCAATTCAGGCCTTGTTCAATGCAAAGTTTAAAGAATTTAAAAATGTTGTCTAGATAACAAAACACGATGACTCAGCGTAGAAGGTCTAAACCGTAGCTATTATAATTATAAATAGATCTCCGCCAAAGATCAACTTGTGTCAAGGTTCGTGTTTTGTCGACGTCACGTCGTCTACAATTTTCGATAACAATGGATTGCGTCATAGTTAAATCACACTCTTACTAATAATATATAATCAACATATATTTATAAACAACATATATCTAAACGAAGAAAGTTCAACCATATAAAATAAATATATGTGCACCTACAGATATATGTATTAATTTGAGTGAATAGGGAATTTCATTCTACATGGATAGCTTATAAGTAGGGAAGTTATGAGGCGGGAGGAATGAAATGAAAGTGGGAAGATCAGCTGACAGTTCGTGTCTAGCGTCACCATGACAGACTGACAGGAATGGCACGTATGTATTCTGTATACAAATACCTAGCACGCTGTAGTATCCAGTCGGATGAATTAGTCTCTGTCTACCTTCCATCTGGAATGCATGGGCGTTCATGAGTCATGGGCGTATTTAGGGGTGGTTTTACGGGTTCACCCCCCATAAATGCATTACTGTTATTAAGCACTAAACATGTTGAAAAATACGAACATTTCCAATGGAACCCCCACGAATACTTAAAACCCCCTCCGAATTTTTTTCGTGGCTACACCCCTGTCATGAGTGTGCCAGTTTTATTCTCTCAGAGTGGGAGTGCTTGATAGTGTAGGCCTTTAGTGGTTAGCGTGCTGGACTATCAAATCCCTCCAGGGTAAAATTTTGGATCGAGAGTTTTGCCTAGCCTGTTCAGTGTTCAGCCATAATGAGTACACTGACCGTGCACTTTCGGTGAGAAGATGAGACGGCGAGGGAGAGGACTGGCCACCCGCCTTCATATGGGGCCGTCCATAAATGACGTCACGCACCTAGGGGGGTCGGAAATTTGTGACGATGTGTGACATGGGGGTGGGGTCTGAGAGGTGTGACGTCACACCAGGTCTATGTTATTAAATTTAACAATTAACAACAATTTAATTTGATTAATGACAGCACTAATTTTGAGGATTAAATTTTAATTATTTTTAAAATTATTTTAATGTATATGGGCACCATTATTAATAATTTTCTAATTATTTCAATATTTGGTCACCGTTAGATTTTAAAATATTCATGCTTTCCCTATTTGTTCCATGAAGGAGCATTTTGCTTTGCCATGGAAATTTGGTTTTAGGGGGTCAGAGCTTTGTGACGTCATTTTCAGAGGAGGTGTTACTTTTTGTGACGAAGTGTGACGAGGGAGGAGGGGGTTAAAAATTGGCCAAAATTGCGTGACGTCATTTATGGACGGCCCCTATGACGAGGCTAAGAAAATGAAGTTGCTAACACTTCATACTCATAGCTGCCTCGATCAGGGCTTCCTTAAGGGACTGCTCTTCTCTTCTATTCATCACTCAGAGCATTTGGATAGGCCCTGTATACGGCCTCTCCGATAAGCCTACTCAGATGCTCCCCTATATTCAGTCTCAGGTCGCGGCTAAGAGAACAGTTTGTCTGTCGGTATATCGGGTTTTTGATGTAATTTGTTCGGCCTACTCCTTTTACAGAGACTTCTTGAGGTGTGGACTGTGGACATATCGTATACCCAGCACTGCGACGCCGAGGTCCAAACGTTGTGCTTTCAGATCTTTCTCCTCTGGTCACTACTACTCGGTCAAACGGTCGCGCGATATTCTGCGGTAGCCTAACGCCCCATTCCGGCTTCCAGTAGACATGGCCTACAGTGGCGGCGCCAGCATGTGGCGAGAGTGGGCTGGAGCCCCCCTATCGGCGGCTCAGCCCCTTCCTTTTCCCTCGGGTTGCTCGCACTGGGAGCGCTTCTGAAAGGCTTTTTGCTGTGAGAAGCGCTTTATAAATAGCCAAATACAATACGATACAAACAAAAGTGGGAAATCACTGCCAATGCCGGAGAGGTGAGGAGAAAGGGAAGGAATTGGGGTTTCAGCCCCTCCCAAACCTGAAATCCTGGCGCCGCTACTGATGGCCTACCATATGCATGTAGGCCTATGTAAAATATCCTTTCAAAATAAAGGGTGCGAAAGAGGCTTTGTCTATGCATGCTTTAATTAACACAGGGCCGAATAACTAACTAGTATCTGCCGCCAATGTCGTCGCACTTTGACCCGACGTAGTTTCCCACTTGGCATCCGGTTTTCTGCGACTTTGACGCTGATGTTTATGTAGGCTATAGGAGCATTCACTGGATCACGTGACAATGTTTATGTAAGTCAAAACATATCTCAAAATGCCGTCGACTTGTGTGAAAGGTTGTACGAACAGACATAGAAACGATGAAGAAATTAAATTTTATCAGTTTCCTCTTGGACGAAAGCGAGAGGAGAAGCAGAGTAAATGGGTTACAGCAGTAAATCGCAAGCAATGGCGACCTGCATGGCGCCTTCATTCGGTCGCCATTGCTTGCGATTTACTGCTGTAACCCATTTACTCTGCTTCTCCTCTCGCTTTCGTTCAAGAGGAAACTTATAAAATTTAATTTCTTCATCGTGTCTATGTCTGTTCGTACAATCTTTCACACAAATCGACGGCATTTTGAAATATGTTTTGACTTACGTAAACATTGTCACGTGATCCAGTGAATGATCCTATAGCCCTAACACAGATTCATTCATAGGCGTGGGGTACATTTCAGCGGTAGGGAGGGCAAGAAGCTGCAAGGATTTACTTCTGCCCAAATAAAAACAAATCCAAAATAATTGGCGTCGAACGTATGAGTGTGTCAGCTCCTCTGAGTTCTTTTTCCTGAAAACACGAGCGCCCGAATTGAGCGGGTGGGGGGGGGGGTAGGGGCAAATAATCTCCGCCCTCTGCGCCTATGGACAGATTACCGTATATTACATCACGTCGTAAAGATTCTCACCCCTTAGATCTCTTGCATTTTCCATGTGATTCTTATCTTAACATTTTCTCAGGAGACTTTGCCAAGCTTTGATTAGTTGCTAGATTTGTTCTTTAGAATTTCTTCGGTTTCTTTTTGACGTAGGCCTAAAGGACCAAACCAGTCTGGTAAGAAGTAAGAATGAGCAAACGTGGTTTCCTCTTTAATTAGCTCTCTGTCTGTCTGCCAGTCTGCCTGTCTCTGTCTCTATTGGTACACGTGTCAAACAATCCAGATAGTGACACGAGGGTCCAAATCTGTCCCTCGCTGGTTATATGATCAGTGTGGCACAACAAACGTGGATGCTGGGGTAATGTAATTGGACACTGTGCCCTCGAAAGATATCTATTCAGAGGCGCTCTTCGCGCTAGTCTGTATGATGCTAAATGTCATTACGAACGAATAGCCTATATCATATCAGTTAGAAAAACAATGCATATATAGTAAGCTTAGTCACCAGTGGCGGGCCCACGCACACACGAGGAACCAACCGATTCCTGCCGACAGCTGAAGATGGCATGAGTGTTCAAAGTCTCTGGACCAAGTTGCGTCGACAGAGTAGAGCGGCCACAAATGACAACGTTCACACACACGATGACGCCGCCTAGCAGTCCTTCACTGGTGAAAGATGACGCGTCCGGCTGGCTAGCCGTCGAGGCACAAGGAGTACGCAGAGAAGGCACTCGTCGCATAGCAAGTTTCCCCAGTCTGTGTCTTCCGTCGTTGTATCTCACGATTTTTCTATACATGTATTTACGTATTTATGTGTCAGGACACTTAATATAACGCTTTTAAACCTCACAAATGCTTTTATAAATCTCTCATTTGTTATCCTCAGCATGGCGGCGTGCAAGGTCTCGGACCAACTCTACCATCGTTCCAGTCTTCCGTCTGGCTTCGAGGACCTGCTCAACGATGTCGTTCGATCGGTTATCACCAGTCAACCTCTGGACCTCACGGACCACATCACCGAGTACCTCGAAGCGCTAGTCGATCGCCGCACTTTGTGGGATATGCAGCTGGAAAGCGGTAAGTACTCTTCAAAGGTGTCAAAAGCATTCGTTTATCACAAGCTACCCTGCCGTGTCAAAACATTTGATGCGACTCTACAAGGGGTAAGCGGAAAAGGGTCTATACTTGTAGCCCTGCCTACTTTTCAGCAGCACAGAAATTTGCAAGGGTAAGACTACCTTTGATTGCATGTGGGGCAACGCACCTTGTGTCAAGCAGATATCTGAATATACCAAATTTTAGAACCAAACCCTTAAATTGTTTAGTGACTAAATCTTAATTGTAAACCATACATGTTATTTAAAGCACTCCTTATTGCAGACAGAAACTTATTCATAAACTCTTTGAATCATACTCTCTTAAAGAAAGCCAATTCAAAATCCAGCCTATTGTAGAAAACGGTCAATGAACATAACTAATCAGGAAGTTCCAAAGTATCTGTTTCAGTGGTGTAGCCCTAGTAAAATTATATAGAGCTTCTTTCAATGTGTGTTTGACAGGCAAGCAGAGATCAATCAAAAAAATACAGAAATCAAACGTCATAAAAAGCGAAACAGACAAAACGGAAACAAACGATAAACAACCTTGCTGTGCAGCACCACCTTTCTCTGCATCGCCACCTTTCTCTGGAGTACCACCTTGCCCTGCAGCACCACGTTGCTCTGCGATACCAAAACGATTAAAAAATGCTACTCGAAATTTGCAAAGTTCGCCATCACCGAAGCCACAAAACGACACCGACGAAGACAGTGCCTCCACGGACACCAAACCCAAGCGAAGACCCGTTACTGTGTCGAGGAAACCTATTTCCAATGGAAACAGTCTCGCGAAAGAAAAGGACGCCTGGACAGACGAGGTCGTGCTTGGAAGCCATCTGGCACAACACGAAGCCCTCCGGCAAGTGATCAAGGAAATCGGAGACATGAACGAGCAGATCATAGCGCTAGAAGAGACTGCTGGAAACACAACGCAGAACACCACAAAAACTCGCAATACGACACAGGCGAGAGACTTGGCTGAAAAGCATTCCAGCTTGAAAAGAGCTCTCGACAAGATGATGCTTATCTGCACTTGGGTAGAATCCAATAACAATAAATTAAGAGACGGTGGTGCACCAGAAATCCGTGAAAATCCGGTCGAGAAAACAACTCGGTGCGAGCGGCAAGTCGACGACGTGAACCAGAACTTACAGGGAACGTTGGGAAACCAATTCGATACATTGAAAGACACAATGGAGCATATTCAGGCAGCACTAGCCAGCATGCGCAGAGGGGAAACAACCAATCGCTTAATGCAAAATAATGCTGCTACTAACAAGCAAGCAACAGAACAACTTTTATTAGAAACCAGAGGTCACAACGAGCACACGAATATCTTAGATGATATTGCCAAGTTAAATCAATGGCTCCAGTACATGCTTGAAATGCGGAGCGAGGCACAGCCACGGCAAGTTACTGCCAATCCAGACTCAACTTCCACTGATGTGAACAGCCAAAACGACCTGAGTAAAAGCATGCAAAGATCAAAGAAACGCCAGCAACAAACTGTTACTACACTACTCGAAACCCAAACAGCAAATTCGCAAAATAAAACTGTTACTACACTACTCGAAAGCCAGACAGCAAGTTCGCAAAATATCATAATGATGACAAACACAACACAAGCTAAGAAAGTATCACCAAGAAAACCGAAGAAACTCGCTGTGGAGACCGATGCTTCAAGCTCATCGATGCAAAGCAGCGCAGACAGTTCGCCTCCAGGAAAGCAGACCAAAGCATCTACAGGAAAACATCTCCAACTAATGCCAGCCAGCCTTACAAGTGCACCAGAAAACGAAACACATATTAAATTCGAGTATCATGTGAATGAAACAGCGAAAAGGAAAGACACTCGGGTGCTGCTCGTGTCAACAACAGGGGGCGAATCCACCACAGCTCGTGAAGCAACCCAAATTAATTTCAAGTCTGTTGAAGGCAAGACTCCCAGTGTATCGAGCATGAAACAAGATGGAGCAACAGACACAAGCAACAGGGAGGGAGTCGAGAAAGCAAAATGGAAAGCCAAGTCTGTTATGCCCCCGAGAAGCGCAGACCCGAGACGTGGCAGCGTACCTGTGCCATTGAGAAAACTCGCAAAGCCTGCCCCCACCCACCTCGCTTCAAGCGAGTCTGATATGACCAAAATGCGACTTGCTGGAACGGATACACCCAAGTCACAAACGACAAATGACGAGAGTAACGTTGCCAACGTCGACTCTTATTCTGCCGTGCCAGACACAATACATTCAGACTTCGCGAAAGTAAATCTTCCACTTTCCCACGAAAGTATGACCACACCGAGTTACGTCAATGTCTTCTGCACACAAAGTATATCGTCAGTATCACAGAACTCATGGGCTCCAAACCAAACAACTACGATGAAGTCAACAGAAAAAATCCAGACAAGTATCTGTTATATTCAAACCAATGACGAGACAAAAGCATGTGTGCAGTTGCCGAACAGCTCTGCACAACCTACTGGAAAGCTAAAAGCCACTCAAGGAAGCACTGATCCCCAAAAGGTTGATAATATTTCCCCTCAACTTTCAGCGTTTAATGCAGTTACTAGTGGGTCTAGCCTATTACCAATTCATGCACCTACCAAAAAGACCTCAACAACATCCAATCAGCCCACAAATGAACAGGTTTTGTCAAATGAAGTACTCTCTGCAAGTTTCATTAAGTCACCAAGTTATGCAACTGCACAGCTGAGTGTCGAGAATGGTGATACCTCAACGCCTAAAAAAGAAAATGCTGAAACGTTACCCCAAAATGCATCTGCTTCGAGCTTTCCTAAATCATCAAGTCACTCAACTGCAAGATCAAGCCCCCAGAAGAGCGATACTAAAAAACCAGCCACCGAAACCACACCCCCCAATTCTGTCTCTTCCGTCGGCTTCCCGAAATCATCAAGTCACTCAACTACAACAAAATCGAGCCCCCAGAAAGGTAACATCCCTGCTACAAAACCGACCGCAGAAACGGTATCCGATGGCCTAACCCCAAATCCTTACTCTTCTGTAAGTTTTCTCAAATCATCAAGTCACATATCTACAGGCTCAAGCCCACCAAAGGTCGATTCTGTAAAGCCTACCACAGAAGCAACACCAGATAAACAGACGCCCTACATTTACTCCGTTGCGAGTTTTGTAAAAGCATCAAGTCATTCTACTGCAAACTTCGATCCAACGAAAGGCGAAGCACCGAGCAAAGACGTCAAACCCGGAGGTCAATCAACCGCAAAAGAAGAGCCAAAGAAAGGTGATGCTGGCTCATCAAGCACGAAAGTCACGGTCATCACTCCACAGGCAACTGGATCAAACAGTTTGGTAAACGTAGCAAGCAATTCGGCAGCAAAGTTAAGTACTCAGAAAGGCGATGTCAGCACATCCAACAAAGATATCGTACTCAATAACGAGATCGGAAGTGCATCAGCCAGCTTTGCAAAATCATCTGGGCAAGCGTTAGCTTCCTCTAAAGGAGAAACCTCTCCACCAGCCAAAGACGCTGCATCGGCCAGTTTTACAAAATCATCAGACCGCCCTCCTGCAACATCGAGTTCCCACAATGTCGAAGCAACTACAATTGCAAAAGCAGACAACACAGAAAAGTTACAGCCTGATAGTGTCTCCTCTCCCAGTTTTACAAAAAACCCGTCTAGTCACTCAGTAACGAAATCAGGCACACAGAAGGCTATTATAACCTCTGGTGTTACGCCTTTGAACGACACACAGACAACGAATGACCAAAAACAAAGTCCTCGGTATGTTGAATATACCAACATTTTCCCACAAATACCACAAATGCAGATAACACCAGACCCATCCAACGTAATGCTGTCTAAAAACCATCCCTCATCAGCGAGTACAAGAAGCCTTACCAAGCCGTCTCAAACGCACCCAGAAAGTGGCATCTCAAGTGTTCCTGCTCCTAGCATTGAACGAGTTAAAATGCATAAAGACCCCAGCAGCCCCCAGAAAACAGAAACCGGGCAGAGAACAGAAATGATACGTGTGGACAATCCTCTGGAAAATGCATTCAGCAAAAGGTCCAGTTCAGAAGCTCCATCAAAGGACAGCGCAAAGCTGGATAATGCAAGCATACATTCTACCACCATGAGCACGGGAAGCACAAAGTTCAATAAGGCTAGCATTCATTCTACCACCGCAAGCACAGAAGGCACAAAGCAGGCAGAAACTCCATCAAAGGACAACACAAAGCTGGATAAAGCGAGCGTACATTCTACCACCATGAGCACGGGAGGCACAAAGCTCAGTAAAGCTAGCATACATTCTACTTCCACGGGAGGGACAAAGCGGCTAGAAGTTCCATCAAAGGAGAGCACGAAGCTGGATAAAGCAAGCATACATTCTACCTCCACAAGCATGGGAACCACAAAG
The DNA here is from genome assembly GCA_020284085.1 of Aporrectodea caliginosa. Lineage (NCBI taxonomy): Eukaryota > Metazoa > Annelida > Clitellata > Crassiclitellata > Lumbricidae > Aporrectodea > Aporrectodea caliginosa. The sequence continues at coordinate 1,875,687 of JACEVL010000415.1, read as the reverse complement.
CAGGCAGAAGCTCCATCAAAGGAGAAGCTGGATAATACGAGCATACATTCTACCACCATGAGCACAAAGCTCAAAGATAAAGCCAGCATACATTCTACCTCCAAGAGTATTACCAATTCTAATAAACATTTACCAACTGAAACCCAAAATTCCGAATCTACTACAGCAAACAAGGACAGTGGAAAACAGGTTCAAGATGGTCAAACAAAAGTCAGTGAGCTTCATTTAACTGCAGAAAGCAACAATAATAACACCCAGCAGGACAAGGGGCTGCAGCCCAAAATCCCAAAAGCAGTTAGCACAGTGCACCAAAACGCAAGCTTAGTGTCTTTACACAGCTTCAAAATGCCTGAGCAGCCAATAAAGGAAGCAAATGAATCTCAAACAAGTGTGCAAAACACATAGCAGAGGAAATCAAGCAACAAAGAATCAGAGGCAGGATAGACGCCAAAAACATGAAGTGGAACATTCTAGCAGTAACATGACCAACAAATCTTTAGAAGCAGAAAAATCGTAAAATTCTGGAGACACGGACAAATCATGAAGAAAAAAACTCGCTTTCCTAAAGAAAATTTCAGGAACATTTTTACCCAGTGATGCATCGGCCCAAGAAACTCGAATGAACATTGATTTGGGTAAATTTTTTAATGTGACAAAGGGAGGTTTTCAGCCACCACACTGTGGTGCATGCTGCACTTGGCTGATATTCTCCAGCATAAAGTATGCCATTCTCTACCTTGTTTAAATGTATGAATACTATAGTAAACACCATTTTACCATAAACGTATTAGTACTAGAATATTACGACTTCTTTCTTAATTGTTGACAAATCAAGATGGAAGAATACAGCTGATCCTGGAATAATATATATTTAATTCCTTCATTGTTATGTAGCAGCCAAATTACAACATTGTTCCACATATATTTGACAGAAGCTAAAAAAACATTATGCAACAAACTCCAATTTAAAATTATAACCTCTTTAGAACCATTAAATACAAATGTTCAATCATCTGTTCAGCATTACTCAGTACATTAACGAATAGTCAGAACTGCTGCAGTTAGGCCTCGTCGGCATAACATATGAGGCTCTGGACTTTTGTATCACGAATCCTAGGAATCTTTGGTCACGATTCAGCAAAGTCCCTCAACAAACACTGGAACAAAACTGTCCTCTTCTCTTCTTCAACAGAGCAGCAGACAATTCCTTTTCCAGTGTTTTTCCATTACTGCAATGAAAACCAATCCATAATTATACAATTTAGCTCTAAGTTCATATCAACAAGGCAGCACACGATGCAACAATTGCACCGATGTCAGTAAAACACCAACGCGTAACAATCTGAGCATTCTTACATAAAAGCTGTCTTAAATGTTTCCATTCCTGCTTCTATAGTAAACCTGTGAAGACGTTTAAAGATGCTGTGAAGATTTTCTAAGATGCCGTGTTAACGTTAGATACATACACCCCAGAGCAGTGAAAATGTACAGAAGTTTACGCTCAACATCTCACGTAGCATAAGCAACAACGAATGGTCTCCCTAAACTGTTTGAATGACATTTTAGTTGTCAACATCAGCGGTTCAGACATTAGGCAGTAATATGCATCAGACATAATATATGATCAGCCTCTGTTTTCTCATCACCTGTTGATCAAACCAAAATGTCATCAAATTAATCACTTCCATATACATTCCTCTCACATTAAACTTTCACTTCATTTACATTATTCCATTTTGTGCTCAATTGAAAAAGTTTATGAATACATTACACATTATATAGTACTTGTTATCTTAAAATATCAATATATCGTATGAATCTTCATTGCTTAGTTTAAAATTAAACACACCTTTAACACCTTTTGTGAAGACCCAACATCCAGATGAAGTAGAGATGACGCAGTCTCCACAGTTCTGAAACGGAAAACAGAATATCAAAATTTGAAACTCCTATCAGTTTTGTTGCTGCAGATTTATTGCACAACAAATGTGCCATGTGGTTGCCGTTATGCTGTTTTGCTGCAGACTTGTTTCTATTGGTAAATACTAAAAATAATTCGACTAAAATGAGGAAATATACTTTGCATGCTTTACTTCACTGAAAATTGATACATAAAATCATAACATAGGTTGTATACCTCACAACAGTTCTACAAGATTTAGAGTTACATTAGTGAATCCTATTAACATCAGCGGTTCAGACATTTTAACAGAAAAATTCATCAGCTTTACAATATGCTTCTGTATTTACATCACCTGCTAATAGAATCACTATATACTTAATTTATAAGCTCTAAAAATAAAAGATTTTTTAACTTGTAAAGCATTGAATGATATTCCGAGCATATAAACTTAGTCACAAACAATAATTCCTTAAACATAGCAGATAATTATTAGAACTTAGAATTATTAAGATTTTACACATATATATTTACCCAACATGTTACAAAATTATGCATTGAATGGTGAATTTGCAGCACATAATTCACCATAGATTTTTAGAAAACAAACAAGCTGTCTATCTTCAAAAAACACATAGGTTCATTTTGGACAATTAAGTAATTGACAGCAGTGTTCCACCATTATATACTAAGATTGTAGCAAAACATTTTTAATTCAGTATTGTTTAGCGTGTTAAACCAATTATAAAAAAACTATTCTGATGAGGAGCATTTTTTAAATTGCTAATTTTCATTTAACGGATCATTTTTCATGGGCTATAAAGGGTTTAAAAAACAAGATAAACATTTTTTAAAAATAGCCTCAGATATAAAGCAGCCAATTGGTTTGTTTTCATTCTGAAATCAAATGGTAATTCCAATTTTTATCATCACTGGCTATTTTGATACTGTTGTCCAACACAGCAATAATGTCTTAAATACCTGTAAAAAATTTTATGAGAAGTCCAATCTTAGGTAGCCTGAAATTACAATACAATCTTATATTGTGCATGACTGATTTGCTCAATAATGTCTTACAGTGATCACCTGTGTGGAGGCTTAACCATACTCTCTGCATTACAGCATTACATCCATTCGGATACCATGTCCACGTCGCATTCATGATTCCATTCTAAACACAGCAGATGACAAATACAAAACCTTTCATTACACAGAAGTAAAATCAAATGTAAAATTCTGCTTTCAAATTAACACAATGAAAGAAATCTTAAAATAGCCTCAGGCATAAAAGCAGCCAATTGGTTTGGTTTCATTCTGAAATCAAATGGTAATTCCAATTTTTATCATCACTGGCCATTTTGATACTGTTGTCCAACACAGCAATAATGTCTTAAATACCTGTAACAAATTTTTAATGAGAAGTCCAATTTTAGTTTGCCTGAAATTACAATACAATCGTATATTTGATGTTGCCCTCTTTGTAAAGTTCAGAAGTGCAAACACAACCTACGACAGAAAATGCATGGCACCGAGCAATTGTGCATGACTGATTTGCTCAAAGTACTTACACAGTGATTACCTGTGTGGAGGCTTGAACCATACTCTGCATTACAGCAGTCCATCCATTCGGCTATCACATTGCACGATTCCATTCTAAACACAGCAGATGACAAATACAAAACCTTTCATTACACACAAGTAAAATCAAAATGCAAAATTCTGCTTTCAAATTAACACAATTAAAGAAATCTTAAGTCATACTTTATTTTAAGTTACATATTCTAATAGCAGTTTATAAAAGCCTCAGGCAAAAAGCAGCCAATTGGTTTGGTTTCATTCTGAAATCAAATGGTAATTCCAATTTTTATCATCACCGGCCATTGTAAACTGTCAGTAAATTCTTAAGAAATCTGTAATTTCTTAAGTTTATGAGAAGTCTAGTTTTAACACATCTGCAAACTATAAATAATTTTAATCATCCACGTGCATGAAAGGTATAATGAAAATCTGAATTCTGATGAGATCATAGATTTATAATTACACTTATAATTATAAAGAAAATAAATTGTATATATACTGTAACTATATATATATATATATATATATATATATATATATATATATATTCACCAGTTTCAAAATTACTTTTTTCATGTACTACATGACATTCAACTCAATTATGTTTAGTGCATGAATCCCATTTTACAGTCATTTTGAAACTAGTTATTCAAATATTACTCTTGGTAAATTTTCTGAAGATATGAACTTAGAATGCATTAGAGAGCCTCAGGCATAAAAGCAGCCAATTGGTTTGGTTTCATTCCGTAGTCAAATGGTAATTCCAATTTTTATCATCACAGGCTCTCAAAACTTGCAAAAAAATTATTTAAAAAAATTATTTAACCAGTATTAAAAATAATTCGTAATTCTGTTTTGTTGTAAACATACAAACAATTAATAGAAACTTAAATCCCTTGTTATAACATTGCTTAGAATAGATGTACAGTAGTACCATCGGGAGAAAATCGTCATCACCATCAGGTTTAACACTTTTAACAACAAAAGGTGTACTAAAAGCGACTGGGAAACCAATGCAGCTCATCATCAAGTTTTACAGCAAAATTGTTACTAGGATTGAAATATTTAACACGTTAAGGCAGAAGACATTAAGGGGTCCAAGTCCTGATTAAATTATGACCACCTATAATAAGTCAAATAAGATTCAGACTAAAATGCAAAGGAAATTCCATGCAAAATGGTGGCTTAAAGAATATTTATAGCATGTATTTCTGACATGTTACATACAACTTTCACATAATTATAAAATATGAATACCTCATAAAACCCAATTGGCATTTTGACTTAGCTGCCCATTTAGCTGGTCACACTGTCATGCTCCCCACACATGGAACAAAACCAGCAAATGCAGAACTCTTTTGTCAGTGGAAGACAGATGACCCTTCATTCCTACAGAACAGCGCAACACAGTATTAATATTGTACAGATAAATAGCTCAAAACATTTGGCAATACACTAGTGAAGAACAGGCGCACTGCAAGCGTGTCTCAGAGGTAGTGACGATTTCAATGGTTGATTTCACTTAAAAATCAAATTTAATTGTATGCATCATTGACAACGCAACAGAAAACCGATAAATTAAAATAACTTAAAATAAATTATAAAAACTAAAATAGATCAGTCGTAATGTAATGATCACAATAGCGACCGTCGTTCTACACGTGGGGCGGCGTTTTGGAGTTTTATTATCACATGAATTATAATTTGAAAGGCTTACGCCAATAAAAATGCTGGTAGTGAACAAGTTAACATGGCTTTTTAATCTATTTCAACCAAAGGATTGCACACGATTAAGCATACCCTCGACTGTCTCCATTTGCTTCTATTTTCCAACAACACACCAAGTCACCAACGCTGAAAGGCTGGAAAGAACGGAAGAGGAAGTGAACCTCACACGACACGTGACAAGGAGTATATATGGGAGTATACATAGGAGTATACAAAAATAGCATAGAGATTCGTTTCACATAACCATCCGACATCTACGGATAGACGAAAATCACGGTCACAAAGTGACAAAAAAGATCACGGCATACTTTTTTAAAAATTGCCAAATTCACGGCGAATACACGGCACCAATTCAAAGTCATAATTATTGCGTTCATAAAACGTTGATTTCAATTATTTGTTTACGACGTTACGGCAGCGCAGATAGTGTGCTACTTATAATCAGTAAGTAAAAATTGACGATGTCACGTCTCCAAGTCAATGTAATGGTTTAATTTACATTTGGCGCCATCTTGCAGTTGACTAAAAATGCCTCCGTTCTTGGCCATGTTCATGACCAAAGCGCCCGTTTGAGGTCCAGTTAGTTGTGTTTAGGGCCCTAACATCAGAAATTTACGGATTTCGATAAACAAGTTTTTTTATCTGTGCATTTTCAGAGCCAGTCGCGGAAAGGAAAAGAAAACGCGTTCTTTAAAGATTCGTCCAGCTATAGCTTTCGGATGTCCTTTTCTCCCTGACACAACCTCTTTTTTAGTTCGGTAATGTCCAGCCCCGGGGTACCGTTTCTCAAATCTCGATTTAGCACAGTCCATACACAAGGAACCTTCAATATTGTGGCACCCATTCAAACGGGCAGCGATGGCAAAATAGCTCACCCGATAAAATGAAACAGCATGATCGATGCCACACGTTGTTATATATGAAGAAGTAGCCTATTATTATAGGGCTAACATTTAAGTCTATATTTGCAGTTTCCTAAGTTTTCCGGGAAAATCTTGTAGTCTTAACCAGTCTCCTCTTGTTGGGAAGATAAACCTGGCAGTCATAATTATACCTCCGGGCTATAGGGCCTACCTTAACCTTTAGGCCTACTTGGCCTATATGCCTATTATACTAAGTTATAGAACTGCGCAGTATGACCCTAAGTTGACGAAACCAAATAGTAACGTATAACGGTCGGCTGTTTTTAACGCCAGCAATTAAAAATGCTGGTTCCATCGACTTAGGCCGCTGGCGCTAAATAAATGCAGAGCTTGATTCAAACAAGGTTGAACGAGAGCGTGAGAACGCCGAGAATAATGAAGGCCTTGTGGGCAACCTTTTGTGACAATTACAAAGGCAGCGGCAGCACCAGCAGCTACAACAATGACAATAATTTGGATCCACGCTATGCCATGTGAGAATAAATGTACGACCTATAGTTTTCACTTACAACGGTAGCTAGCTATAGGTCTACACTCTACAGAACAAAACATCAGGTAGGCCTATAGCTTAGTAGAGTAAACTCAGCATCTAGGCTAATCGTGAAAACATTACGTGTTGCCGCGAATGTTAAACACTGGTTTCGATAATGACCGCCACGACCTTTCCATTCCATACGTCACAGATCAAGCGGTTTCCTTGGCGACAGTGACGCCAGCGCAGGCGCCGCTCGCCAGGCCTATAATTAGGCCAGTCGCCGCTGCTTGTTGCCTGATGTAGGCCTAATGCATGGAGGCCTTAATATATCGGAGTCCACGCCTGATGCCTAGACCGCTGGCCTGGATCAGATCAGTCATTATAATGACCCAATCTATTGAGTCTTCAACTGTAAGGACCTTTCAGCGCGTTACGAATGCGTGCTGTCAATCACTCTTTATAATCATCTCGATCCATCGAGCGTTTTTCTGCGTTCTCTATTCATATCTAGAAGTCCGGTTTCCGATTCGCATTCTCTCGCATGGTTCCCTCCTGCAAACGTCGGCTGTCATTTAAGTCTGAACGCCGTCTAATCAAAATCTAGACAATTCAATTAAGACATTAACCGAGATGTCTATGTCGAAACCAACACCTGTTTTTCTACACATCCCTCGGAAGCCCGTCAATATAAATCCCTGGCCATCGGATACACGCACAGATTTCATATCGTGCTCTATATAAAACCCAGCTGATGAATTATCGACAGTGCAAGTAGCCTATAATATGGACAATTTCACACTAACAAAAACTCCGTATATTATGCCTATGCTGCTGTGTATTATTATTATTAGGCCAACTCTGTCGTCACTTTGTATTGCGTCACCGCCACTTAAAAAAATTTAATGGCGGTGAGTGGTGACAGCACCCTGTTTTATTATAATCAGCAGCAGGCCTATGCAACCGAACGGTAAATACTAATTAGACCATATTAATATAATTGATTTATTAGCCTTCATTTGTGTAACATGTTAGCCTAATTGGTATATATGCAAACTCTGTTTTACCCAAATCGAGGATAACAAGAAAATAATGAAAATTTAATACAGATACAAAGAAGAAAGAAATAACCCAGTTCACAGTTTAGCTAAAGATCTTAGAGTCTAGACTTAGATGGCTTGTGATTTAAAGGTAATCGCGACTGGTGAGGTTTAGTTGGCCTGATGGGAGTGTGGGTTGACCAAGGGTGCCGCTTCTTTGGGTATGTACATGTCTGTCTGTCTGAATATGTTCTTGGCCAACTCTGTCGTCACTTTGTATTGCGTCACCGCCACTTAAAAAAATTTAATGGCGGTGAGTGGTGACAGCACCCTGTTTTATTATAATCAGCAGCAGGCCTATGCAACCGAACGGTAAATACTAATTAGACCATATCCAGTGGCGTAACAGCCATATAACGAGGGTGGACAAAGTCCAAGGGCCCCCGAGGTCCAAAGGACCCCCAAGCTTTTCAAAATTGAAAAATTTCATGCACTTTTTGTCCGTTTTTTTTAAAGAATAATTATTAGGGAAAATGTCACATTATGTCAATAATGCTTTCCAGTTACATGATGTAAAAAACGACATCTAGCAAATTTCATAATTTAGACATTGACGTCTTAACACAACAAGAGTTTTAAGTGTTTTAGAAGACGTTTAGTCTGTTTTAAAACCACTGAAATTTAACTTTGAACATACTTAATTTTCCATTTTAGCCCAATTTCCCAGCTTTCTTTTAAAAGCTGTGATTGTGCCCACTGAGACAGTAGCTACAATCATCCAAACCATTCCACAACTCTACGAATTTCTGTTCTAATGCTCCGTTCAGCTTCTTAAATGACGAAATGGACTTGATAGACACATTTGCGAACAGAAAGCTAGAATAGCCAAATTCGTGAGGAACTACAGACTATGCAGCCTACAATCTACATGTTCGCTACATTACTGTGTAGGCAGTGCCACAGTATACCGTCTCTGGTGACTCTTTCAGCTTACTGTGCAATGTTTTGCTAACTGATGTAATATAATTATATTCCTTCGTAATGACATTTAACATCAGGGCTGAGTCAAGGCTGTTAAAGGCTTTGTGTAGGCAGTGCCACAGTATACCGTCTCTGGTGACTCTTTCAGCTTACTGTGCAATGTTTTGCTAACTGATGTAATATAATTATATTCCTTCGTAATGACATTTAACATCAGGGCTGAGTCAAGGCTGTTAAAGGCTTTGTTTTTTTGTTTTAAACAAAACAAAACAAAACAAAACGCAAATTTCGGTTTTGGTTTTAACAAATTTGAAATTGAAAATGAGAAAATTTGCGTCTCTTCAACTCTCTTGGCAATTGTTGTATGGTCGTTAATTTCGTTTTATGATATTCTACGGTTCTACTGTTCTAGTTAATTTCATTTATATGCATCTGATTAATTTGAATGGTATTAAGCCATTTTTATGAATTTTATGATCCAAAATAGGAAATCTAAAAAAATAAAAATAAAAAAATAAAAACCAAAACCTCCAAAACAACTTTTCATTTTGAAAAACTTGGTTTTTGCACCCTTGCTCTGAGTATAAATCATGATCGAAATGGCGTTATAATTATAAATGTTCAATTATTTACGTACCATACAATGCATGTAGAATTGTAGATACATAATGGGTAAGGGCCCCCAAGCTTAGAATGTCCAAGGGCCCCCGGCTAAGTTGTTACGCCACTGCATATTAATATAATTGATTTATTAGCCTTCATTTGTGTAACATGTTAGCCTAATTGGTATATGCAAACTCTGTTTTACCCAAATCGAGGATAACAAGAAAATAATGAAAATTTAATACAGATACAAAGAAGAAAGAAATAACCCAGTTCACAGTTTAGCTAAAGATCTTAGAGTCTAGACTTAGATGGCTTGTGATTTAAAGGTAATCGCGACTGGTGAGGTTTAGTTGGCCTGATGGGAGTGTGGGTTGACCAAGGGTGCCGCTTCTTTGGGTATGTACATGTCTGTCTGTCTGAATATGTTCTTTGGGTTTGTGTCTGTATGTCCGAATGTTCCTTTGGTTTATGCATGTGAGTCTGAATGTTCCTTTGAGTTTTGTTGGCATGAGGGAATGTTTCAGTGTGTATCTCTTTGGTGATGCTAAGTATCTGCATGGTTGTGTGGTTGTGTGTAGATGTCTGAGAGCGAGTGTGTTTGAACTGCTAGAAATCATTGAGGTTAGTGTATGCCCGTTTTAGTTTGCGTTCTTATGACAGTTTGTGTCTTTAGTTGTAGGCCTATCCGTAAAGATGTCTTGAAAGGTCTATAATTTTTGAAAAATTGCGGCGGAATACCAATGTTACAACGGGACGGGTCCTTGGATATGGGGGCTCGTCCAAAAGAGAATCGTCTACGTGGTGAAGAAGAAGACAGACTCGTCAAGGACGAAGACGACGTTGCAGCCTGTCGGAAGCAAGAGCGACCGTCAACATACTGAAAGACGTTTCGACCTGTTCTCGAGGCAAAATGGTACGTCAACGAGCAGGGAGACGATTCAACGGGTCGGAGACGAACCTGGAAGTTGAAGGGAAGCGGACGTTTGGGGTCGCAATCAAAAGAGGTATTCCAGAAGGCCTGGAAACACCTGGAATCAACAGGCGAGATGGTCGGATGGATGATCGATGTCTTCGGTGGCTTAGGAGACGGACGAAAGCACCGGGGTGAAGGACGAACGGAGTCGGAGGGGGGGGGGGGGTGATGCGCCGGTCAATCGCGTCAGCACAAGGGTCGTGTTGGAATTAGACGCCGAGGATTGATGTCAAAATATAATCTACCCGAAGAGTCTATATATAGATTATACGGCGGAGTCGATAGATTTTCCAGCCATTGATTTTCTGGTTGTGTACTAACGCCACTGAAACTTGTTCAATTGTTCGATGTTAAAATTGCGCCTAAGAAAATTAAATTCAGATTTGGCATAAAGTTGACACTTTGAAGAATTAGAGAATTATAGCAAGTCAAAATAACAAAAAATTCGAACAGTTAGCCTATGCAATTCATGATAAAAAACGGTCTTCTCTGTGTATACCGACTACATGAATTATAGAAAGACATAAAGAAACCTTTAAGCAAAATCAGCCACGACTTTTCTTAGCGGTCAATATGCCAAGATAATTACGCGAATATACGTGTTGAGCTGTCACATCTTCAAAAGAACTGTCGATAGGAAGGTTAAAAGCAGTAGGCCTGCAGTTAAGATGGATTGGGGAAGTGCATTCGAGACACATAGTTAAGTCACTCAGAAGCTATTGTGCCCGTCAAATAAAAATTACAAGACCCTCTAAGCCTCTAAGCAGTGTTTCCGTTAGAGTCCAAAAGAGGACTTAATTACGCCCTGACCTAGAATTTTTTTGACGTAGGCTAACTCATGTAAACTTATTTCAGCTATCACACCGAGAAATTTTGGACGTTTTGGACGTTTTTTACGGACGTAATAACGGCCATTTGGGCGTGACCGGAAACACTGCCTCTAAGCCTAAGGAAATGCACTAGGATATAGCGTTGGGTGTCAATGTATAGTTTATAAAAACACATTGGATGGTGGTTCTCCCACAATTAGAGTCATAAGCTTGTGCCCGCGAATTAGTTTTCTTGCGGACCGAAATCTACAGGTTGAGAGACATTGAGTGAGATTCCTTTAGTATTGAAAATAAATTAGTGAGTAAAGATCTTCTGGTGTTACATAAACTGCACAAAGGGATACGTGTGAAACTTCATGGGGATCCGCACTTCACCAGCAAAAGGCCATCCTTATATCATCGCTAAGATAAGCTGCCCTGTGTGCTAAAGGCTATATAAGTTACAGGCAACCACAGCCTTGGTTAGCCTGTGGTACACTCCTGTAACTTATACGCTACATCACCTCCACCCATGGAAGACAGGTTCTATACGACCTGTTGGCTTGCAAGCCATATCTGCTCTATGGCCCTTCGTGATCATTTGGATCTTTTCGTTCAGGACTGTTCATTGTATATAAGATTTGGCCTACACAGATTGAATGAAGTTCTTGTGAATGACTCTGTTATAGTCGTTCTAAGTTCATTTCCGCACTTGTATATCATGCATGTAGGCTATGCTAACACGAATTAACGTAATTGTTATTGGCTAACAATTAGTTATAATAATTGTAACTCATTGTAATTGTAATTGTAATTCATAATTATTACGAAGTATACCTAAGAGGCAGAGAACCAAAGAAGATACCGCAGTCTATAGACAAACGTCGCTATAGCTACCGATCCTCTAAACAGGGATAGGCCAGTTACAAGCTATGACGTCACAAACACAGGCTCACTAAGAACGTACAATGGAAAAGGCTCGACGCTCTCTCTAGATAATAGACTGAATGCAGTGGTGATAATGATGATCATGATGGTGGACTGGTGGTGATGATTGATGGCGATGATGATGATGGTGATGATGATAATCATGATGATGTGGGGCGATGATAGTGGTGATGACGTCGACATTGATGACGATTATGATATTCATTTTGCTCATGATGATTATGGCTATCGTGACGACAGTGACTATCATGATGGCGATGGTGATGTTGATGAATCATTCGTCTTTCATTATTAGGCGTTCACCAACCGTAGGGAAAGGCGTAGGCGGAATGCGTCGCTCCAAGAGGAGACACCGAAAGAAAACGACTACCACAAAGACTATACATCTCTACTATATAGATGACGATGCACTCTGACGCACAAAGATGATACGTGGACAATATAAATTTTATGTAACACTTAAGCCGCAAATATACATAGCTTATAATAATAATAATATTTTCGTTTATTGAAACAATCCGGTTGACAAACCGCAACCGGTTACAGTGTGCAGTTATGCAATTGAAACAATTCACAAGAACACAAATGACAGAAGACAATCATCTTTATAGTCCTACGCAAACGAACGGTAGGCTAATTAGGCCTAGACCATTATAATTAATATATTAATCTTTATTTGTGTAACACGTGAGCCTTTTGGTATATAATAATATTCGTTTATTGACGAAACACTGGGTTGGCACACCGCAACCCATTACAGAAACAGTAATACCAGTTACAAATTAGGTATATGTAAACTTTATTTCACCTGAATCGAGCATAACAAGAAAATAATGAAAATTTATTACAGATACAAAGAAGAAAGAAATAACCCACTTCGGAGTTTAGCTAACGATCTGATAGGCTAGACTAAAACCCTAGAATAGGCCCTGTCACCTGCTGTCGTTCCGCAAACAATGCACAGGCCTACAACTCGGCTTATACAAAGTTATCACCGTAAAATTAATGTGAAATTTATATAATTGTACACTTTTCATATGATGATGATGATGATGATGATGATGATGATGATGATGATGATGATGATGATGATGATGATGATGATGATGATGATGATGATGATGATGATGATGATGATGATGATGATGATGATGATGATGATGATGATGATGATGATGTGATGATGATGATGATGATGATGATGATGATGATGATGATGATGATGATGATGATGATGATGATGATGATGATGATGATGATGATGATGATGATGATGATGACGATGATGATGATGATGATGATGATGATGATGAATTCTCTGCCCGAAGGCAGGTCCATTGGCTTTTATACCACCCGGGATGAGATGATTGAGGTGGTTTCCCGTTGCCATCCTCACAGACAATTGTGGGTGGGCAACTTGTCCAGGGTCGCTACGCAGTGGCTTGATATAGATTGGAACCTGCAACCCTCCGGTAACAAGGCGCAGAACATACCGCTACACCACTGCGTCCCACGTTTAATATAGCGACCATATAGCCTCGACCTTGCTTGTTTTTCAATGTAGTTGAACGTGCATACAAAAAACATCTATGCCACATGAAAATGCCTCTCAAATATACGGTCATTTACTTCCAGAATATTCCGGAAAATGCCTCTCAAATATACGGTCATTTACTCAGGGCCGGATTAACAAATGTGGTGGCCCTGTTCAGTAAAACTGTGGGGCCCAGCCCCATAGAATCACAACAAAATAGACATAAAACATGTTATGTTCAACGCATCAACATTTTTCTATTATTAATTCGTACCTTCTTTCTTTTTGTACAATATCAGTAGGGTTTATAATTATCCAGTATAGTTAAAGACTTTAACTTAAAGTATAAATCTGTTACTGTTTAACAATATTATTATAGTGACTCATGGTTAAAGAATATTACAATGCAGGCTTACCACAATACAGAAAATAAAAACAGGCCTAATAGGCTCAGGCTAACAATATAGTCTTAGCTGATAAATAGCTAGGCTTAGGCTAACAATATAGTCTTAGCTGATAAATAGCTAGGCTTAGGCTAACAATATAGTCTTGACTGATTGGACACAGTGTTTGCAGTTTACATTTCGTAGCAAAACTAACAGTTAGAACTGTTAGAGAGTTAAGAGCAACAACAAATAATTATTATGAATTGACAATGACAATCAATATCGCTCAAATTGTCACGGAATTTACATATGTATACAGTACTTTGCTAGCATTTTGGCTCTCATAAAAATGTAGCTCACGTTCAGTAGAATCCGACACCTTCGCTCTAATCTTGACGCAGTATAACTGAAAACACTGATCAACTGCCTTATTCTGACGCGACTTGACTACTGCAGCTCGGTACTTTATGGCAGGCCCGCCGAGAGGGGGTGCAGGGGGCAAAAACCCATGGGTTCGGCGACTTTTAGGGGCATGGGCCCCAGCAATCAACTTATGAAAAATATTATACTCAGTTATACAAAGTTTATGATTTATGCCTTTTAAAATATAATATTACGGACACTTAACTACAATAGTTGCATATATAAATATAATTTTGCAGGGGTTGTACCCGCACTATTATTATTTCAGTTTGTTTAAAAAAATTTCTCATAAAGTCTAAGGATAGTTAGGGGCCCGTGACTGCTCTGCCCTAGACCAGGAATTTCTGTAAGCAGCCCTGCTTTATGGTCTTCCTGAATGCACACTGCTTCCTCTAACTACTGCATCAGGCGGCAAGACTGTGTCTTGGACTCTTATCGAGACCATATCACACCTGCTCTTCGTTCTCTACACTGGCTTCCTGTCTGTGAGCGTGTCCGCTTCAAGCTGGCACTCCTCATGTTCAATGCACGCACAGATCATCTGCCTTCCTACTTATCTTCCATGGTCACATCATGTAACTCTGTTAAGGGCCGCTTCTTTCTTCGATCAGCATCATTCATGCCGGAAAGTAGGCCTATGTTGCTCCTGGTACACGCCTTGTCTTGTCACAATTGCCGGTCCCTCCATCTGGATCTCTCTACCTCCTCATGTTCACTCTAAACTTAAAACCTTAGCTATTCCAGTCTACCTCTTAATTGTTGCCCGGCTTCAATGCGCACTTCTGAATTTTTTAAGTATTGTACTGTATTGTATGTCACTTTCGATGCCCAACAATGTCAAACTAACGAGTCTGTCTTCCGACATTGACGCTCTCAGTCTGTTTTTAATCAATTTGAGTTTTGAAAACGAACGTTCACGGCTGCAGTTTGTCAGCATGGGAACAAGATATATTCGCAGTGCTATCTCAACATTTGGAAAGGTGTCCTTGAGTCTCTTTTTTTGATTAACCGGTAAAGGTGATGTTTAATTTGTCTGTTCATGAACGACTGACTGCTAGGTCAGCAAACGGAATCATTTGATTTTCGGCTGATTTTGAGATGAATCTGCCTGATAATGGAAACTTTAATAGGGCCCACACATGTGCAAAATTGGGTTTTTTGTGTATATTAAAATAAGCAGTTTAGAATAATTTATTCTGAGTTTTTTGCACATTTTTACTATTAGTGTTAACAAATAACAATAATGATTAAATATTGAACAAAATTCTTTTTGATGTGTGGGGCCCCTCAAGTGTGGGGGCCCCTGTTCGGCCGAACATGTTGAACATGCCTTAATCCGCCTCTGCATTTACTTCCAGAATATTCCGGAAAATGCCTCTCAAATATACGGTCATTTACTTCCAGAATATTCCGGAAAATGCCTCTCAAATATACGGTCATTTACTTCCAGAATATTCCGGAAAATGCCTCTCAAATATACGGTCATTTACTTCCAGAATATTCCGGAAAATGCCTCTCAAATATACGGTCATTTAGGGCCTACTTCCAGAATATTCTGCTCGGTTTGAAGTCAACAAGCTTCAAAGCATTCAGAACGTTCTGGCCAGCGTAATGCGGCGTGTAGGCTATGTACTCGTACAAATCTTTAACCTTGCTCGGTCGGCTGTATTGTATTCCGGTTTCATTCAGAATAGATTGACCTATAAAACCCTTACTTTTAAGTTTTAACCACTATTATAGAATTCATCATCATCATCATCGTCTATTCGTCGTCATCATCATCATCATCATCATCATCATCATCATCATCATCATCATCATCATCATCATCATCATCATCATCATCATCATCATCATCATCATCATCATCATCATCATCATCATCATCATCATCATCATCATCATCATCATCATCATCATATATACAAGCCTCTGCGCAGTCTGCGACTTCTTGTATGGGTCTTTTGGTTGAGCCTCGATGTAGGGCTGTCATGGATTCTCGTGCATTCTCGTGACCCCAAGGTTTGAAAACGACTACCGATGTATCTGGACATTATAAATGTCCAGATAGGCAGATTAATACAATACAACATACATGTATATTCGACGCTCGAACACTTCTTTTCGTATAAGAAATGCCTCACACCTCACTATTTCTCATTGCAATTCAAATTGTTTAATTCCAGGATATCTACTGCTTTTCACCGGGCGACTGACTAACTGCGCCTCAGTTTCTGTGTGACTTTCCGCGCATTAAAACTGTTTACATTAAACTACTAATAATAAATAATAGATACTGGAGATATAATATTATTGTTGAGAGAGAAATATAAGACACCGAGAGTAACTGAAACAGAATAATAATAACAATGATAATAATAATAATAAAGAACACGCTTATTTACTTAACAAAGGAATATAATTATATGGACGGAATCTAGACTTTCAATAGTAACGTCATAATGACTAATGACGTAGGCTAAACAAAGGTTATAACCGCAATGTATACGACTGCTATTACTTACGTATTTACTTTATTGGGAGTCTGGGACGAGAGCGTCGTCCGATAAGATAGGCGTAGGCATGGACGTCTGTATAATATTTAAAAGACGTCTGTGGTAGCCTATTATAGGCATGGATGCCTTGGAAAATCGACTGCGTTAGTACACAGCCTAGGCGTCTATGGTATAGGCCACTGAAATTTGGGTACTTGTCGGTTTCACGACCCCCAAAATTCTTCATAATATATTACCTCATTTAAAATTCTTCATATTCTACGTTATTTTAATTCTATGTTACGTCAGAACTTATCTATTACGTCATAAACCTGAACGTTTCGTCATTAGAAAACATGGACGACCCTAACCGACCTTACGGCGCCGGCGCGTAACAACGAGGCATAACCTCAACGTAACCGATATGGACTATAAAACTTGAAGTCGTGAGGGTCGGTTAGGGTCAGGGTTAGGGTCGTCATTAGAAGACAGATATTAACTGTCGCGAACACATTCCTGTAGGCCTACAGAGGTCTCGTCTAGTTATAATTAAAAGATTTTTTTGGGGGAGGGGTCGTTAAACCGATAAGTAGGCTACCGAAACTTGTTGAATTCTCCTATGAAATCTAGAGATTGCGAGCGAGGCATCGAGTGAGATTAATTTAGAATTGAAAATGAATTAATGAGCAAAGACCTTCTGGAGTCACATCAACTACACGCAGGGATGCGCGTGTAAAATTTCGTGGGATCCCTCAGTTCACAGCAAAAAACCATCCCTATATCATCGCTAAGATAAGCTGCACCACATGCTAAAGCTATATAATTACAGGCAACTACAGCCTTGGTAAGCGTGTAATACTCTTGTAATTATACGCTACATCACCTCCACCCATGGATAACAGGTTAATCTATACGACCTGTTGGCTTGCAAGCCATACCAGCTCTATGGCCCTTCGTGATCATTTGGATCTTTGCGTTCAGGACTGTTCATTGTAAACAAGATTAAGCTTATGAAGATTGAATGTGCCGGGTCTTCTTGCACGTAAGTTCTTGTGAAGGACTCTGTTACAGTCGATCTAAGTTCGTTTCCGCACTTGTATATTATGCATGCTAAAACGAATTACGTAATTGTTATTGGCGAACGCTTGTTTAACAATTACGAAGTAACGCAGTCTAAACAAACGTCGCTATAGCGACCGACCATCTAAACAGCTGTGACGTCACGAGCAGAGGCTCACTCATAAGGTACAATGGAAGATATTGGCTGCTGTGTTTATTTGTTAGATAGCAGTTAGCATTATTATTAATTTTTTTATTATTATAATTATTTATAATTATTTTTTTTTTTTTCATTATTATTAAAGTTATCAGTTGTCAGTTCTGCATTGGTGCACACAGTTAAACCTGAATGTGAATTATGTGACATTTAAAGCAATGTTAACACCGATCATAGCAGCTCGCATCTGTTTGGTTTCTGCCCCATTTTGGTCTTCGCCAGCGCCTCTAGCGATTGACAGCGACAGTTGTATACAGAAATCCATAGCAGACCATGCAGTAACCTAAATCGTCACAGATATTGTTTTACAGAAATTGTTTTTATCCCATTAACACTTCCAAAACGAAGTTGACCTTCTGACGTGCAGTGCTAGATAGGTTTAAAGTCTCGTGTGTGTGTTAAATTGGAGAGAGCATAACAACCTCTGTGAATTCTCTGTGAATTAAAGTTGTTTTTACATCAAGATTAGGAAATGTAAATGTTTGACGTGTATCAGCTTGGTTTATCCAGTTGTTCCTAATGCATTTAGGTAAATTAACAGAATCAAGAAGAAAATAGTTTAATGGTGCTGTCAAACGGGTTATCAATAAAATGGGGTGGTTCAAGAAATCTCCGGACAAACGTTTCATCACCCAATTTTTCATCATCCCTGCTACAGAGACTCTGAACTGTTGACGTCAATTCTATCAACTCTAGTCTGGTAGCCGCTGAATGGGCTCAGCAAGGTTAGCCAGGGTAACCTTCCTAGTTCAATGGCATAAGGGCCGCCAGGGTTAACCAAAATCAATCCCTTGTTTAATGGCACAAGAACAACAAGGGTTAATCAGGTTAACATCCCTTGTTTAATGGCATAAGGGCCGCCAGGGTCATTCGAGGTAACCGTTTTTGTTTCATCTAGCATCAGGCACGCGGTCGCCACAAATTATTATAGGCCTAGAGAGCAGAAACGGCCAAGCTTGAAAATATGTACCTGTCAACACCAGCAGTTATATACATTGTCAATATAATTGATCACCTGTGTTGGACTTGGATATTAGCTATAACCTATATATAGTTACATACATACATACATACATACATACATAGATACATACATACATACATACATACATGCATACATACATACATACATACATACATACACACATACATACATACATACATACATATATATGTACACCACATACATGCATACATACACAACATACATACATACATACACATTGTACATACACATATACATACACACATGCACACATACACACATATGCACACACACACCTATGCACACATACATGCATTTGTACATACATTCGTAAATGTATTAATACAACCACAGGCCCATATACATGCACACATTATATTGGATTAATCCACTGTATATGTAGTATACGTTTCGAGGGTAGTCCAGTGTATACATGTATGTAGGCCTATAATGTATTGACTTGGATGTAAGCCTGCTAGCGGAGAATATTATTGACGCGATACTAAGCATCTAATGACGTAGAAAATGTACCGGAACCACGTCGTTGCCAGCATCTTATCAATCGATACTCCATGGTGTGACGCAGTGCTTTCGTTAAGAGTAGGAAACATGCAGAGGCAGAGCCAGCCATGGAGAAAGAGCCAGCCACTGAGACAGGACCAGCCATGGAGACAAAGCTAGCCGTGGAGACAGAGCCAGCCATGGAAACAGCCAGCCATTGAGACAGAGCCAGCCATAGAGAGATAGAGCCAGCCATGGAGAAAGAGCCAGCCATAGAGACAGGGCCAGCCATGGAGACAGTGCCAGTCACGGAGACAGAGCCAGCCATTGAGACAGGACCAGCCATGGAGACAGAGCCAGGCACGGAGACTGAGCCATCCGTGGAGACAGAGCCAGCCATGGAAACAGCCAGCCATCGAGACAGAGCCAGCCATAGAGAGAGAGAGCCAGCCATGGAGACAGAACCAATCATGGAGACACAGCCAGCCACGGAGACAGAGTCAGCCACGGAGACAGAGCCAGACACGCAGACAGAGCCAGACACGGAGACAGAGCCAGCCACGGAGACAGAGCCAAGCATGGAGACAGAGCCAGCCATTGAGACAGTGCCAGGCATGGAGACAGAGCCAGCCGTGGAGACAGAGCCAGCCACGGAGACAGTGGCATGTAACGGAGACAGAGCCAGCCACGGAGACATAACCAGCAATGGAGACAGAGCCAGCCACGGAGACAGAGCCAGCCACGGAGACAGAGCCAGCCACGGAGACAGAGCCAGCCATTGAGATAGAGCCAGCCACGGAGACAGAGCCAGACACGGAGACAGAGTCAGCCATTGAGACAGAGCCAGCCATAGAGATAGAGCCAGCCATTAGAAACATAGCCAGCCAGGCATGGAGACAGAGCCAGTCATGGAGACAGAGCCAGCAGTGGAGACAGAGCCAGCCACGGAGACAGAGCCAGCAGTGGAGACAGAGCCAGCCATGGAGGCATGTGGCATGCAACGAAAGAGACGTCGATAAATACAGATACAAAAATAGAAACGATACAGCGATAGACACAGGGACATATAAGGATACATACGGAGGGTGGCACAGGCACATTCAGGCAGGCCTACAAAGAGCCTGAAGCAGCCAGAGGGAGACTAATTGCATCATTTGAATAGGACCATGGACGGTTTATTGCATCTGACTTTAACTGCGTACCCGTTGACCCCGATTGAACAGCAAACGCTAATAGAGACTATACTTCAATATGAATACGCATAGGTGCACATTATTGTATATATTCATACATAAATGTATATATATATACATCAATATATATATGTATAAAATGTGTGTATATATAAAAGTGAATGTATGTATGTATTGTATATATTTCTGTACGAAATGTGTCCTTAGTGCGTACGAAGCAAACAAAACAAAATCAAAAATCAATACAGGTTTCGTCGTGTGACAGAATGCTATAGTGACGAGAGCGTTTCTGAACTGATATAATTAATCAACCATCATGATGCGACCTCACTTGATCCTAGTCCATCTTATCTCCAGGGTGCAATTTGAGGCTGGAAGCACTCGGGAACCGGCGGGAACCGGCGGGAACCACGGTCAATCGCCTATGGCATTGGAAGGTGGTTCCCCGTGGACGGGAGGGAATGATCTGAGCCAATGAGAGGTCAATCTCTGCCTTATTCCCTTAAATGTTCGCTGCTTAATCGTCTCACAAATGCTGTAAGACTATAGTCAGTGGCGGCGACGGACAGTTTTGTAAGCAGGGCATAGTGGCTGTTGCTGAAGCAGCCAGAGGAAGACTAATTGCATCATTTGAATAGGACTACAAGTAACCAGTGCAGGGGACAATTAATGCCCCAAATAAATTATCTGCAGGGCAAACATTCTGATAGGGCAATGACCAGGGCAAAGGCTTTTTTACCAGTGCATTTGCCCTGGCTTGCCCTGCTGTACTGCCGCCACTGACTATAGTTATTTAAATATCTAGCCATGTAGGTGTCTAGGCCTGCATGCATAAATGTCATAAGGATATATATTATGTAGCTATTTAGCCATTATAGGTATCTGCCCTGCATAACTGGCATAACGCTGTAGTTATTTAGCCATATAGGTATATGGGCCATACATAAATGTAATAGGCCTAATGCTATTATGAATCTATTTAGCCATATAGGTATCTAGGCCATGCATAAATGTTATAAGGCTATCATGTAGCCATCTAGCCACATAAGTATCAATGCACTGCGCCTAGAAACCACCATAGACTATCTATAGGAATATATATATATATATATATATATATATATATATATATATCTTACCTGGTGTCTGTCTCTGCCCGTGCTCTTAAGACTTTTCTTTTCTCTCGGGGCTTTTCACACTGGGAGCGCCTCTGACTATCATATATTATTGCGAGAACCGCTTTAGAAATCCGTTACAATAAATATCATCACACTTTCGACAGTTGAACGTATAATTCTGGGTTCTCAAAGGTCGCAGTTACTAAAAACGTCGTCAAAACTCACACCTGGTCTTAGATTTCTTCGACCTGATGACAAATTTCTCCCACTCTGCCACGCATGGCGACTTGGTTGTTCCACCGGGTCCAAACTTCCACGATCCAGCACCTGGAAGTTTTGCTGTGCACGGTTGGCCCATGCTCCTGGGATAAGTTGCCTATACAATTACCTCGATCAAAACTTTCTCGTATTCATTCTTCATTCATTCATTCATTCATTCATTCATTCATATATATTTATTCATTCATTCATTTATTCATTCATTCATTCATTTAGCGATTCATTCATTCATTTATTCATTCATTCATTCATTTATTTATTTATTTGTTCATTCATTTATTCATCATTCATTCATTCATCTCATTCATCTTCATTCATTCATTCATTCATTTATTCATTTATTTATTTATTTATTCATTCATTCATTCATTCATTCATTTATTTATTTATTTAAGATCATTTTTGTTCTTCCATGCTTTAACTGTGCTCGGGTGGAGAGTGGAGACGCCTCAGATGAGTCTCTCTTGAAGTGGCGCTGTATAAGTTTTCAATTGCAATCGAAAAAATACAGTTACATCGACCAAAACTTTATCGTAGTCACAGTCATTCGTAGTCACATTAATTAATTAATTATTCATGCATTCATTCATTCATTGATGCATTCATTCATTCATTCATTTAGTCAGTCAGTCAGTCAGTCATTCATTGTAAAATTTTCTGGAGAAAATCCGAGCCGTTTAATGCATGTGATTGTCAGGAATTTTACAGGCAAATGTGATCTCTTTCTAAGTCCAGGACGACAATGTTATTGATCTTGCATTTCGATCATGAATGGTTCTCCAGTTGTATCGAGTTCATTTGTAAAACCCATTTAATCTGGCGACTTAGATTTATTTCGAGCGGTTGATCCATGGGTTGACCATGGGCAGTGAATCTCTAGAACTCTGGACAATGCAGAGATACTGTATAGATTCTTATATAGATACATGCATAGAGGTTCGCTTATATTTACCCAAAGCTAATATAGGGCCTGTGTATGTGGGTATGTTATGTGCGCAAGTACTTGATATATGGGACCTAAATAAGTATCCGTGATGTAACTCTCTCTGCATAAGCAAATTCCACATGGATTACAATTAAACAGTGTAACAATAGACGAGTGGTTGTCATCATGAATTGGCATTTGGGGATTAACATAACTATGCTTGGCTCTTCTTCGTCTCCATCCTCCTCCTCCACCTCTCCTACTCCTTGTCCTCCTCCTCCTCCTCCTCCTCCTCCTCCTCCTCCTCCTCCTCCACAACTCCTCCTCCTTCTCCCTCCTCCTCTTGTCCTCCTCCTCCTCCTTGTCCTCCTCCTCCTCCTTCTTCCTCCTCCTTGTCCTTCTTCTCCTCCTCCTCCTCCTCGTCCTCCTCTTCCTCTTCCTCCTCCTCTTCCTCTTCCTCTTCTCTTCCTCTTCTTCTCTTCCTCTTCCTCCTCCTCTCTCTTCCTCCCTCCTCCTCCTCCTCCTCCTCCTTGTCCTCCTCCTCCTCCTCCTCCTCCTCCTCCTCCTCCTTCTCCTCCTCCTCCTCCTCCTGCTCCTCCTTGTCCTCCTCCTCCTTGTCCTCCTCCTCCTCCTTGTCCTCCTCCTCCTTGTTCTCCTCTTCCTCCTTGTCCTCCTCCTCCTCCTCCTCCTTGTCCTCCTCCTCTTCCTCCTCCTCCTCCTCCTCCTCCTCCTCTTCCTCTTCCTCCTCCTCTTATTATTTCTTGTCACCCGACACGCCATCTGCCGATGTCCGTCCTTCGTGACGCCCTCTACCGGTCACCATCGTCCCCTTTCCCCTTTCCCAGTCTTCACCCTCCCCTCCTCCGCCGTCCTCTCGCTCCGTGCGAACCCTGTCATCACCACCATCATCATTGTCGTCGTCGTCGTCGTAGTAGTAGAGGGAGCGTATGGCGTACGACGTGCGTAGGCCGACGTTTATGCGCCTGCGCGCGCTTATGTATTCTGCTCTCAGAAAGGAAAATCACGCGTGGTGCAGTACGAAATTTTTATAACCGTGCCTACTACCATACCTGGATTTCCCTATCCTAAAACGATCGGACGAACTGAACTTCCAACGGACAAACCAGTTCGCATTCGACTCGGTGCAAGTGTCTCCTCATCGTCGGCCGATCCATAATGAAAGCGGCGTTGCCAAGTAAACACAGCGTCCAGGGTAGGCGCTCTCTTACTCCCTCACCCCTCGGCCTCCCTCTCTCCCTCTCCCCCACACACCCTCTCACACCTCTCCCTCCTCCTCCTCCTTTCCCTATCAATCAATGAAGTACTATGCACGTACGCACGTACACACGTGAACGGTTGCGCGGGCGATCCGTGCGCCGGTTGAGGGCATAGAGCGCGCGTGCGTGGGGCGCCCCAGCCGCAGCCTACGATTCCTCATCATCGTGCATGGCATGCTCGCACGGCAGCCGTAGGAGCCGTACGTAGGTTACCGGCGGCGGCGATGATGCCGACATGTCTGATGCGGCGGCCGTAGCAGCAGCAGCAGCAGCAGCAGCAGCAGCAGAAGCAGAGGCAGAGGCAGGAGGCTCCAGCGAATGGCTGACATCTGCACAACGCTCAATCGTCACATCTCTCGACGGATAACGAACGACGTCAACGGATTTAACCCTAGCAAGGTAGGTAGGATTATATAAGTAGTACTCGTGTGATATGGATATGTATGGGGCCTATATTATATATATACCTGTCTATGCATGTATGTACGATTGTACGCATACGGTACATACATTGATGCATGTATATATACATATATACATGCATGCATACATACATACACACACATACATACATGCATACATACGTAAATCATACATACACACATACATACATACATACACACACATACAAGCAAACATACATACATACATACGTGCATCATACATACACACATACATACGTACATCATACATACACACATACACACACGTGCACACATACACACATGCACACACAATACCCACATGCATACATGCATACATATAATGACTGAGATTTGGTATCTCTCGAGATCGATTTAACACCTATTGCAGCATAGGCCTACTACTGCAAAGAAATCCGCTGGCCTTAACAGTAGCTTACCATCAATATAGGTTTACGACATAAAACCTATTGTCGCCTCTGAGACTCCAACAAGACTGTAAAAAATATTCCACGCGTAGTACAGTCACAGTGACGCTGTACTCCATGCCCTTTAATTACCGTTGTCGTGTGCACGTGTCCAGGGTTTCCTCATTTCTTCAGCGGTGTATATAACCACTCCTCCAGGAAAGCATGTACAAAATGTACATTTCATTACCCTAATTATATGACCTGTAACTGTAATTATAATCATTTATATGGCGCCACTGCCAGAAAACTCATCAAAGGCGAGACTGTACAATACAGCGATCATACAGAATGGTCTTGATCCGCTTGCAAAGTAGAGGCATGAAGAGTAGAAGAAGCTCAACTAGTAGTAGTAGTAGTTTCAGTTTAACGACACTATGTGTGATAATAAAGACCATTAGCGTCGCCCCCTCCTTCATCCAGGCTTGGGACTGGCACTGTCAGAGTACAAACAGTGGCGGAGTTGAAGCTCAAGTCGCAGATTGCATGTATACGCCTTGTCCAGTCTGACCAATTCAAGGCTTCCATTTGGCATTGTCGAAGTAGGCCTACAGTGCGACGGAGGAAGAACCAGATGACCCTGTGTTGTTGCATGAACGAAGAGAACAGCCAATAGGTAACGATGGAATACAATTGTAGCCGTCACAACTGGTCGTGCAGACACGCATCCGTTTAAGGATCTGAAACTCAGTGTGACCTCTCTGTCTGTCTCTGTGTCTGTCTCTGTGTCTGTCTCTGTGTCTCTCTCTGTGTCTCTGTCTCTGTGTCTCTCTCTGTGTCTCTGTATCTGTCTATCTCTCTCTGTGTCTGTGTCTGTGTCTGTCTGTCTGTCTGTCTGTCTGTCTCTGTCTCTGTCTGTCTGTCTGTCTCTCGCTCTCTCCCTCGATCTCTATGTATGTCTCTGTCTGTCTCTATCTCTCTGTCTCTCTGTCTCACTGTCTCACTGTCTCTCTGTCTATCTGTCTCTTTCTGTCTGTCTCTCTCTCTGTGTCTCTCTCTCTCTCTCTGTCTCTCTCTCTATGTATGTCTCTGACTGTCTCTATCTCTCTGTCTCTCTGTCTATCTGTCTGTCTTTCTCTCTCTGTCTCTCTCTCCCTCTCTTTTTTCTCTCTCTCTCTCTGCCTCTCTCTGTCTTCTTCCTCTTTCTCTGTCTCTGTATCTCCGTGTGTCATTCTCGCCTGTCTCTGTCTCGTTGTGTCTCTGTCTCTCTCTGTCTCTGTGTATGTGTCTGCCTCTGTGTCTGTCTCTGTATCTGCCTTTATGTACCGGTGTCTCTATTTTAATTATTATGTACGTACAAAAAAATCAATAAATAAAAGGTCTGATCGATTGATTAACTGATCGATCGATTGATTGATTGATTGATTGATTAGTAACAGAATGCGATTGTGATTGTGCCTGTGTCTGTGCGAGGCTCCATTGACTTGCATTGCCGTTGAACGAAATGCAGAAAGCAAATGAAAAATTTAATATATTATATTATTATATTATTTATATTCAATGGAAAGTAATTCATTTGGCGCCTTCACGATCAGCTGCAGCTTAACAACACCTGCGTCCTGAAGACAGCTGGTTATGCTGGGTGTGTCAGATATGCACATCTTACCCTCTCTTCCTTCAGACCTGGGTCGAAAGCACTTCTTAGCGATCTTAAAGGGGCGCTATACAAATTCAGATTGATTGAATGATTATGTATATAATTATCAGAGCTCGAGGATACGCGTACCCTAAAATAGAATACGTTAAAAATACGTACGTACCTTTCAAAAACTAGAATACGCGTACGGTACGTATCATACACGAAAATTTTATTTATGGTTTACTCGGCGCCCATAGCCAACGTATAATCTGAAAATCTTATAATTAGCAATGGCGTGGTTAACGTATTTTGGTATTGTTTACGTACCCTAAAATAGGGTACGTTAAAAAACATATACGTACCTGTCAAAAAATAGAATACGTATGGTACGTACCCTCGAGCTTTGATAATTATGTAATAAATACTGCATAATAATATGTGTTGGTGCGCCATTGGTTGATTCCTTGTGCATTAGCGCCATTTGAACGGTTCACCCTACCAGAGGCGCTATATAAATGTTTGAATGCAATACAATAAAATAGACACCGGCTCCATAGAAGTCACCAATTATTACAGACTTCGACTACCATCTAAATTGTATATGCAATATAATAAGCAGTATATTATACAAAGTAATGTACAATAATTAGCATAGGCCTAAAATTGTGTATTGGCGATGGATCATAACACGGTCCATATGAGCACAACACAATACAAATGAAAATTTATTGCGCACTTAAACAATACAGGTCTTGCACGAGAGAGCGTTTCGCTATATTCCAAGTCATAGTGCAATGTGAATATAAATGAGTTTTTAATTTTGTTATCAAGTTGAGCAACAGATGTGCACTGGCGAACTGAAGTTGCAAGACTGTTCCATTGTAAGGTCCTGAGACAGAGAAAGCACGATTTCCAAACTTCCGGTTTGTGTAAAGTAGGCTACAGCCCAGGCACGTAGCGAGACTTAAATTCAAGAGGAGGCAATATCACAGACCATTGGCAAAAAAGCTGGTCATTGGGGTCATTATTCAATGGAAATTCCAGTATATAAAAATCAAGAGGAGGCAAAGAGTTACTGCCTCTTTAAATGCTCAATGTAGCTACGCCTTACTAAAGCTTTTAATATCCATGAAAAATGACTAAAGCTTTAAAAGCTGCAATATCAATGAAGAAATGATTAAAGCTTTAAATAGATGCAATATTCATGGAAAATGACTAAAGCTTTAAATAGCTGCAAATATCCATGAAAAATTACTAGGCCTAAAGCTTTAAATAGCTGCAAAATCCATGAAAAAATTATTAAAGCTTTAAATAGCTGCAATTGCAAACAGTATAGTTAATTACTGAAATTCATGTTATATTTATTTATTGGCCAACTGTTATTAATAGGAATATTTGTGTATCAATTTACCGTTATTAAAGTTATTAACAGAGCTTTGTTTAACTATCGTTAATAGTAAAATGAATGACGTCATCTGTAGCGCGGATATTTATTCCAGTCATCGTGTCATCGATGACGTTATATCTGATTTATGAATGCGAATGCGTGTATCTAAATTAAATCAGTCGCACTTAAGTAGATTTTAAGTAAGTAAGTAATAATAATAATAATAATAATCTTTTCTTTAAGGAAGAAAGCGCCTGACAAACGCACTGCGCTGTACATTTACATGTTATGCAATTTAAATCTTAACTACTAACAGAACGGACAGCCTGCAATACACGGCGCTAATAGCAGCCTACAAGGAAGGAACTACAAAGCATATCCGCCCAACGGGGGCTCGAACTCGGTACCTCTCGCTCTCTGTGCCAGATGTTATCCAATGCGCTATCGCTATTTGTATAATGTATCGCTAGATGAGAGAGAGGAGAGAGAGAGAGAGAGAGAGAGAGAGAGAGAGAGAGAGAAGAGACAGACAGACAGACAGACAGACAGACAGACAGACAGAAGGAAGGACAGACAGACAGACAGACAGACAGACAGACAGACAGACAGACAGACAGACAGTAGCCTAAGTATATTCTTTATTAAACCAAATTGCATATCCGCACTTTGGTGTACATACATTTATACAGAGTATAGCATTCTTATTATTAAACGAGCTGCATGTGAGATTGTCGGCTTGTGGAATAAAACGAATTTAATTAAAATTGCCGAAAGAGAGGAAGGAAGGAAGCAGGGAAGCAAGGAATGAAGGAAGGAAGGGAGAACCAGGAGCAGAGACAGACAGACAGACAGACAGACAGACAGATAGACAGACAGACATATAGACAGACAGACAGGCAGGCAGGCAGACAGAAATAGCAGACAGATAGACGGATAAGAGACACACTGACAGACAGAAGGAAGGAAAGGGAGAAAGACAGAGACAGGCAGCGAGCAGAGGAGACAGATACAGAGAGAGGAAGAGGAGTGTGAGAGGAGAGAGAGAGAGACAGACAGACAGACAGACAGACAGAGACAGAGACAGAGAACGAAATTGATGAGTGGGTGGTTAAATGAATTGTTGTCTGGACGATTGATTGAGTGAGTAAGTGAGTGAGTGAATGAGTGCAAGAGAGTGAGTTTGCGCAAGACTATGTTTGAGCAAGAGAGCTCTACAGATAGTTATATAAATAGAGATGAACTGCAACGTAGACCTGGAGCAACGAATTGGGAATGCTAAGTGGGTTTAGGGACCGGGTACCAGAGTGGACCGAGAGAGACAGGCAGACAGACAGACAGGCAGAGACTGACAGAGAGACAGATAAAGACAAAGACAGACAGACAGACAGACACAGACAGACAGACACACAGTGCCACAGAGACAGAGGGAGGAGAGACAGAGACAGACAGAGACAGACAGACAGAGACAGACACAGACAGACAGACAGACAGACAGAAAGAGACAGAGTGAGAGACAGAAAGTGAGATAGAGTCAAACAGAGAGACATAGGGGAGGACAGATGATGAATTGGGAAATGCGGCGTATAGGTCTTGGGAGTGAGTAACACAGAGAGCGGGCAGGACAACTTAGATGGATGGATGGACGGAGGGAGGGAGGGAGGGAGGGACGTAGGGACGGACGGAAGACGGATTGTTTCATCCTGGAGTCTGATAGCAGGTCTAAGTGCTTCCAGTACACACGAAGCAAGTGATGATCTGCCGAAGGCTTAGGCTCTTTGCCCGCCGCACCTGTCTGCTCCAATCCGTCACCTGGGCCCACCATCCCTCCCTCCATCCCTCCATCTCTTCCTCCATCCCTCCTTCGCCGCATCCTCCTCCAGCCATCTGCATCTCTCGCGGATGAAGCAATCCCGGGTGCATTTCTTTAGCGCCTGTACAAACAGAGCAGCGCCACCTGTGGACAGACTGATCAAAGAGTTCTAACGCGACGTCTGTTCGACGTCTTACGTCGGCAGAGGGCGTTGTCATGGCAACGGAAAAGAACTGTCCGACGGATTGACTGATGAACCGTTCGTTCGTTCGTTCATGCGCTGGTTCGTTCGTTTTATTGTTCGTTCGCTTGATTATTAGTTCGTTCACTCGTTCACTCAAACGTTCATACTAATATAGGTTCATTCGTTCGTTCGTTCATTTGATCGTTCGTTCACTCGTTCGTTCGCTCATTAGTTCATTAGTTCGTTCATTAGTTCGTTCGTTCATTTATCGTTCGTTCATTCGTTCACTCCTTCATGCGTTCGTTCGTTTGTTCATTAGTTCATTAGTTCGTTCACTCGTTCGTTCGTTCATTAGTTCATTAGTTCGTTCATTAGTTCGTTCGTTCATTTATCGTTCGTTCATTCGTTCACTCCTTCATGCGTTCGTTCGTTTGTTCATTAGTTCATTAGTTCGTTCGTTCATTCGATTGTTCGTTCATTCATTCACTCCTTCGTGCGTTCGTTCATTCGTTCGTTTGTTCATTCGATTTTATTTCATTCGTTCATTCTTTCGTTCGTGCGTTCTTCATTCGTTCACTCGCTCATTCGCATTCATTCCATTTATCGTTCATTCTATTGAGTGACAAAATGAACGAACAAACGATTGAATGAACGAACGAACGAACGAATGAACGTATGATAGAATGAACATGTGAGTGAACGAGTGAACGAACGAATAAACAAGCTAACGAACCTTCGTTCGTTCGTTCATTCGCTCATTAGTTCGTTTGTTCGTTCACTCATTCATTCCATCGTTAATTCATTCGTTCATTCATTCATTCAATCGTGCCTTAGTTCGTTCCATCGTATGAAGGTTCTAGCTGTGGCCAATTACCAGCCATTAATATCTATTATCTGCAGTGTACATGCTGTGGTTGTCCATTGCTCTTAAAGGTGTACACGCCAAGGTAATGTATGGTGAGCGCACGAAAGCTAAATTGAGACGACCATTTTATGTCTATGTCGACCTTGATGAGATGTAATCGTTAAAGGCAAATATGATGGCTGCACGTGTTTCAAACATCAATAATATTGAAGTTCATATAGGACTATTATTGGGTACAGTCAAGGTCGGTGAGCGACAGTTTAGTGGCTAATGTACTGGACTGCAAACCGAGAGGTCATGGTTCAGAAATTGGTTTTTAGAGTTCTGCTTATATTCATTCATTCATTCATTCATTCATTCATTCAGTCATTCATTCATTCATTCATTCATTCATTCGTTCGTTCGTTCGTTCGTTCATTCATTCATTCATTCATGTTTTCATTCATGCATGCATTAATTCATTCATTCATTCATTTAGAGAATTTATATAGCGCCTCTTCAAGACATTTACCTAGATGCGCTCTCTGCGCTAGCCTATTATGGTGTTACATGTCTATAAGTGTCATTACAAACGAAAATATTGCATCGGTTAGCAAAACAATGCACAGTAAGTTAGAAGAATGACCACAACTCATATACAATACGGCCGTAATTAGTACTTTGACGGTAACACTTGTCGGTGGGAAGATGACACGGCGAGGTAGAGGACTGGCCAGTGGCCATTACGCCTGTAAGCCGAGGCTAAGAAAATGAATCCGCGAACATTTCATACCCAAGACTGCAATTCAAGGCCAGCTTACGGGATTGTTCTTGTTCTCTTTTTGGCTGTCGATCAATCATTGTGATTTGAATTGCTGTTGCAGATTCAAATGCGAAACTCGCGCCAGCTTTTTGTCTGATAACCTGAAATCGAGGATATTGCAGCTTCATGGAGAAACGTAGGAATAGAAAAACGGTTTCTTCATCTCATGACACACATCCTTCATATGTCCAGTGGTTCTGGATGACTCGGACTCGATCGTGACCTCTATAAAGGCCAAAAGCACTGGACTACTATTTAGTAGAATCGATCAGGCTTGACTACGGTTTTCCAATTCCATTGTCTGATTCGCTTAAGGGGGTTCAATCTCAGTCCACCTCTGATTTGGTTCAGCCTCTCTTGAAGAGGACGCTCGCGAACTCGACAAAGACATGACGCAGAGATGTGGAAACGGTTGAAGACCAAGGTCCTTCTGAAGCCGCCGGGTTCCGCCACGAGGACGAGCCTTCTCCACCATCTCTCCTCCTGCAGCGACACAACCGATGAACGCTCTCTCAACGACTACGACCCGTCGGAACCAGACGACCCGGATCTGATCAGGGACAGCCGCAAGATGTCGTTTCCCTACCTGGACAAATGTTCCTGCGGGTCTCCGGGGCTGAACGCCAAGGATGGGGTCCGACGGACGGGGTCCCTGAGACGGAAGAACAACCTGATCACGGAGATCAACCGCAAGAACGATGGAGGAGTGGGAAGGAAGGAGTCGTGCGAGACGGCCAAGAACGAGTACACGAGACCGGAGAGTCTCTTCGAGGAGAGGCGCAAGGGAAGTACGACGTCAACGCCGGTGATGCTGTCGACGACGACGGCGACAACGACGACGGCGATGATGACGACGACGACGCCGACAACAGCAACTACGACAGCGACAACGACAAGTGCGGGATATACTCCGACGGGACTGAGTCGCGGCGATGAAGAGCGATCCAGGAACACCCCACAAGTAGTAACTGGACGGAAACCGGGATCGGTACAGAGGTCCTCGACTGGACTGGACGATTCGGAAGAGGACTCCGATGACGAGGACGCGCAGTCGTCGTCTGAGAGCGGTGGATCGACGGTGCAACAGCCGAGGGAGTCAGCTGGTTCGTCGGACTACACGTCGTTGGCCTTCGACGTCAACTACGTCCGAGTGTCGCCGCCGAAGATGACGCGGAGACAGAAACCGGTCGAGACGAAGAAGAAACCAAGTCGAGGGTCTCTGCTGTGCGGACTCAGGACGACCGAAGTCCCACCAGCTGGTGGTAGTGGTGGTCGTGGCAGTGGTGGTGGTGGTGGCGAATCGGAGAAGGGCAGTGGCAAGCAGCCACCTCGAGACCTCGAGGGTCCATCAGGGAAAGTGGAAGGTCTGGTGGACGTTGCGAAAGGTCCGTTGGTTTTGGTGGACAGAAAAGGAAAGGTAGAGCGGACCTTAAAGGAGACGCCTGAGGAACCCATCAGTGAAAACAGGAAATCGGTTTCGATGGGCATCGTTCCTCGTTCGGTCGAGAAGGCACCGTCGGGAAGTCCACCGGAGAAACCTTTACGCAAGGCACCATCGGGGAGTCTTGTCAAGGAGACGGAGTACATCTCGCTGCAGGATCTCCAGATGCAGATCCAGAAACCGGCCAAAGGAGATGCTCTGACGGCGCCTGGAGTAGACGCAAAGACCAGACCTTCGATCAA
Organism: Aporrectodea caliginosa; assembly: GCA_020284085.1. Taxonomy (NCBI): domain Eukaryota; kingdom Metazoa; phylum Annelida; class Clitellata; order Crassiclitellata; family Lumbricidae; genus Aporrectodea; species Aporrectodea caliginosa. Next base: position 1,842,138 of record JACEVL010000415.1, on the reverse strand, counting down.
GGACCCCGGATCTAAGTCACCGAAGACTTCTCCAGATGCCTCCTCCTCCTCGGCCGTCGACCTGATGGGACCGTTGGTGGACGATCCGACGGGAGACAGCGTCACGCTCTTCCAGGACGGTGACAGCTCCGTTCTGGAATTCACGTTCACCGTGCGTCTGGAGAATGACGTCATCCGGCGAATCAGACCGGAAGACTCGGCGGTCAATCCGGACTCGAACACCGGAAGTCCCGTCGTCTCCGGGAGCGTGAACATCATGAAGACAGACAATGCGACCCTGAGCGTCTTGAAACCGGTCATAACAGTTGGACTGCGTAACGTCACGGTTGACGGTACGAAAGCCGCGGACCATGACGGATGCACCGGAGCGAAGAAAAAGTTTCCGGATGCGGAGACTGTTCCTTCGAAGCATCTCGCTGACCGTCACCAACTTCAGCAGCAGCAACCGGCACGTGAGTACAATGCCGAAGTTGTGTCGCAGACCGCCAACAATGCCAAGCCTCCGTTGCAGACGAGCGAAGGAGGCCGACCAAGAAGGGGATACGACGCGACCCTTGGACGCTCGGCGAGTGAGAGTAGGGGGTCCTTAGCGGACGGGGTTAAGACAGTCACCTGGGCCTTTGACAGATCGAGCACCGCGGCCACCCAGCCACCCTCCTACAGGGTTGAGACGAGTTCAAAGGAAACGCTGGACTCCGAGAGAAGTCCCTTCGCAAGGAAGCAGCAGACCCTGGCGGACTTCATATCCAGTCACCAGACGAAGATCACGACCGTCGCAATCGTCCACAAATCGGCGGACTTCGACGAGACGACCGATCCAGGCGGTGACAACGCAGACTCCATATCGCGTCCGTCCGACCGGAAACAGGCCACCGGATGTGGGTCATCGCCTGCCACATCAGGGCATAGCAATAAGAGCACCCCGACGGAAGGAAACCGCGGGCTTCGAGCTTCGACGCAGGTCGTCAAGGAGCCCGAGCTGACTCACATGAGCTGGGAGGAGGTAATGAAGGAGGCGAAGGCGCTTGGGATTCCCCTGGCCCGCCCTGGCTCGGCCACAAGACAGCAGCAGCAGCAACTTCAGCATCATCATCAATCACAGCAGCAGCAGAGGAGGTCCTCTGTGTCGTCGACAACCACTGACAGTGCCCAGATGAGCGCCGTGGTCGACGCGAAGATGACGTCATCGTGGGTCTGTCCGACGTGTTGCCCGGAAGCGACGCTGACGTCGGCGACGACTTCCCGGCGTGCAGCGCGCGAGGCGGAGAAGACGAAGAAGGGAAGTCCGTTCAAGGAGAAGTTCAAGCTGCAGAACCTCTTCTGCCGGAAGCAGAAGGACGACGATGGCGGGAAAACGACGACCATCAAGAACAATTGCAAAGCACAGCAGCATCAGCAGCAGAATCATCCGCACCACCACCAACATCATCAGCAACACCAGCATCCCTTTCAAACGATGCCACCCGGCTGCGCTGGAAGAGCAACGTCGAGCATCGAAGACAGTTGTTGTCTGAGATGTGTTTCAGCTTCAAAGGGAGGAGGAGGAGGCGGAACAGGTGGAGGGACTGGACATCACCCTGGCAAGACCCCGATGTCCCCCAGTCGACTCCAGTCACCGCTGAGGATGTCTTTCTTCTCAGGAACAACGACCGCCAAGAAGTCCCTCAACGGAGGAAGTGACGGAAATGCAACGGTCCACCGTACCGGATGTCAGTGGAACAGCCCTCCAGGCACGAATAACAACAAAGGAGTCGCAGGCACATTCGATACCCTGCGGGACAATGCCAACTCAAATTCAGGTAACAATGATAATAATAATAATAATAACAACAACGACAATAATAACAACAACGACAATAACAACAACAGCAACATAGGTACTGTAACAGCAACAACATCAACAATAGCAACAAACAACAATTGGCAAAATAATAACAAGTTTGTAATCCAAAATGGGGTCTGAAATTGGTCCACTAATATCTACTTATCTATCTATCTATCTATCTGTCTGTCTGTCTATCTATCTATCTTTCACCTAAATAACAACTAACAAATAAGCGACTAAAATAAATTAATAATACTAGCACCAACATCATCAGATCGCCACCACCACAGCTACTGCTACTGCTGCTGCTGCTGCTACTGCTGCTGCTGCTGCTACTGCTACTGCTACTACTACTACTACTACTACTACTACTACTACTACTACTACTACTACTACTACTACTACTACTACTACTACTACTACTACTACTACTACAATTATTATTATTATTACTTATTATTATTATTATTATTATTATTATTATTATTATTATTATTATTATTATTATTATTATTATTATTATTATTATTATTATTATTATTATTATTATTACTACTACTACTACTACTACTACTACTACTACTACTACTACTACTACTACTACTACTACTACTACTACTACTACTACTACTACTACTACTACTACTACTACTACTACTACTACTACTACTACTACTACTACTAGTTTACTACTATTACTACTACTATTACTACTACTGTTACTACTACTGTTACTACTACTGTTACTACTACTGTTACTACTACTGTTACTACTACTGTTACTACTACTGTTACTACTACTGTTACTACTACTGTTACTACTACTGTTACTACTACTATTACTACTACTGTTACTACTACTGTTACTACTACTGTTACTACTACTGTTACTACTACTTCCACTGCTACTGCTACTGCTACTGCTGCTGCTACCAGTAAAACTATAGACTGCTACTGCTACTACTGAAGAGCTTGCTTGAACGCAAGCCTTCGTAGTCCTATACCTTTGGTATATACCAGTGCTACTGAAGAGCTTGCTTGAACGCAAGCCTTCGTAGTCCTACCTTTGGTATACATACGTGTGTAAATCGCGTTGGACTAGAGCAGAACAGAGGTCAATACTGTTTACTAGACGTTTCGTTTGCTGTTGACGCTTTCATGTATTGAAGAAGTAGGCCACAGCTAAACGTTTTCAGTTCGAGTGAGACTTGTTCCCCTTCAGCAACAAGCTTTTACTATCGCTCCGTCGGATGTTGAACGTTGTCCCCAACAACAGGTTCCAGGTGTATGGCTCGGTTCTCGATGTCATCTCAATCTCCACTTACATACCACCTCGTACACCACTTACCTACCACTTCATACACCACTTACCTAACACCTCATACAACACATCCTCTCCTCCTCGTCCACTTTGTCCTTGTTGTTGTTATATTCCCGAGGCAAAAGGAGACTGAAGGTCACGACCTCCACTCGAAATATGGACAGTCTGAGGGACTTTACCCATGCACGCTCGTCTTAAGGAATTGCATCTTATAGAACAGTTACATTTAATTGCTACTTTTAATTATTAAATGTAACTGTTACATTGTTACATTTAATTATTAATTATTATATAAGAATTGTTACATTTAATTATTAATTATTATGTAAGAATTGTTACATTTAATTATTAATTATTATGTAAGAATTGTTACATTTAATCATTAATTATTATATAAGAATTACAGTTCATTGCTGACCCTAAAGAATCACATTTAATATGTTGTATTACTATAGTATTATTACTATTATTATTATTATATTATTGTTGCTTCTGATTCAAGTATGGAAGTTAGGCTCGTAACTCTAATTGGATTAATTAATTAATTATTAATCATTCGTTTTAAGAGACGCCATATAAAACCTTCAAGTACATTCAGTTGAAGGATGTGTCTCTCGTGGCAAAAACCCCGTTGTGCTGGTATAGGGTTGAGTCAGAGGTGGTTAAGCAGTGGACAAGACAATTTTATTGGATAACAACATTTTTCTAGGACAACATTTCTAGGCGAAATTATTGCTAAAGGACGAATCTCACTTTCGTTAAGTTAAACATGAAATGGGCGAAGACTAAAAACGCCGTCAGAAATGTTGGTCACACTCAATCGCCTCTGAGTAGATTTCTTTAAGGGGCGCTATATAAAATCTCCAGAATGAATCAGGAAAGTATCGTTCTATTAATGTCCTCATGATTGAAAGGAGGGGTAACCAGTGTACACGCCACGGTCACTTTTCGTACTGAACGGTGAACCAATACTTACATCGTAAACTCATAATTGTGCATTAGACGCCGGCGCAATAGAAGTTGCTAATTACAATTACAATTCTCCACTTGACACATGACGCTTTTCCCTGATTTCACCATGGATCTGACAGTGGCTCCTACGACGGGCAATTCTTTTCCGTGAGCGAAGGAAATTATTATTATTACGCATATATATATACTAAGAGCCACTATCTAATGACAAATCATCAATCGATGGCGCTGAGCAATTGTGAGTGAATGACTTGCTCGAGATCCCTACAGGGTCACCGTCCGTACGTTCCTCGTGTCATTCATTGGACTATGCATGGAGGAATACATATTTGGTCTTTTGGGACAGGATAGCAGGCTTGGATTGGGTCAAACCTCAGCAATGGGAACTTTATATATATCAGCAATATATATATATATATATATATATATATATATATATATATATATATATATATATATATATATATATAAATATAAGTATATATGCTATATATATATATATATATATATATATATATATATATATATATATAATAGACTCTTATTAGGCGTTTGATAACATTATTGTAGTATTGCAGAGTAGTAGAGATATGCCAGAAACGCCCATCGTTTTAAATGCGTTCTTAAATAAGTAAACGCTCACCTCCTGCTGCTGCCGTTGCGAAGGCGTGAAGAACGGAGCTCGTTATCTTTCGGTAGGATCCATTATCTATTGTTCTAATGCATTTCTGGGACACGGTTGCCGATTGGTTAGAGCGCTCTCCTTGTAACGTGGAGAGTGCGGGTTCGAGTCTCATCGCTAAGACGGTTACTGTGCCTTTATTTGTTAGGGACCTTGAGCAAGTTCAAGGTTGCTCAGCGCGCCATCGATTGATGCTTGGTCATTAGATAATGGCGTTTGATAAATGCGCATACTTGCGTAGTTATCGATAATGATGATGATGATGATGATGATGATGATGATGATGATGATTTGTGATGATGATGATGATAATGGCCATTGATCCCGGGTCAACGAATAATGATTATGATGATGATGATGATGGCGATGATGTTTATGATAGCACTGACACCAATGATTATAATAATAGACATAGTATAGAAACGCTGCAGTAATTGTAAAAGTATTAGTATCAACTTGGACAATATCTTATCTTGTAGTCAGGCCCGCCGAGAGGGGGGGGGCAAAATCCCAGGGGCCCGGTGACTTTTAGGGGCCCGGGCTGGGTCCAATAATCAACTTTTGAAAAATATTATAATCAGTTATACAAAGTTTATGATTTATGCCTTATAAAATATAATATGATGATGATTTAACTACATGATGTTGCATATATAAATAATGATGTTTTGATGATGTTTGTACCTGCACTATTATTATTTCAGTTTGTTTTTAAAACATTTTTTCTCATAAAGTCTAAGGATAGTTAGGGGCCCGTGACTGCTCTGCCTAGGGGCCCGGAAGTACATATACATCGCGAACCCACTGAAGCGGAGGATATATGTCTCGTTGAGGTCCATGTGTTCGGTCAACGATAACTGACCGTTGCGTGTAATCGTCTTCATGTTTCATCGTCGTATTCACCATCGTCACCGTCGTCATTACAGTCATCACCAATTCCACCACCGTCATCATCTCATCATCAAAATAGTCATAACCATCATTAACATTATCACCATCATATCCTCATCATCACAGTGGTCATCACCACCGCCAACGCCATCACCACCACCTATCTTCCCACCATAACCGTAGTCATCATCATCATCATCATCATCATCATCATCATCATCATCATCATCATCATCATCATCATCACATAGTTCTTCGGCCTCATTCAGCTTCCTCTCACCGTCCACTTCGCTCTTCTAATAGACTTGACCTTCTGGTTCCCCGTAATAGTACTGCTACGGCTCAGTCTCGATCTTTTGCTTCAATTAGTCCCTCTCTTTGGAATGCTCTTTCTCCTTCTGCTCGCGCTAAAATTCTTTCTGGCAGCCTCTCCTCCTCTTTCTCTTTTCTTAAACGTGCTTCTTCTCAGAGGGTCATGCGCACTGGGAGCGCTTTTGAATGGTTCATCCTACTAGGGGCGCTTTATAAATGTTTAGATACAATACAATAAAATAATAATAATAATCATCAGCATCAGCATCAGCATCCTCCTCCTCCTCCTCGTCCTCCTCGTCCTCCTCGTCCTCGTCCTCCTCGTCCTCGTCCTCGTCCTCCTTCTCCTCCTCCTCCTCCTCCTCCTCCTCCTCCTCCTCATCATCATCATCATCATCATCATCATCATCATCATCATCGTCATCATCGTCATCATCGATGCACCAATTTCGCGTTCGTTAGAGGGTGCATGTGGAGCAGAAACCGAGATATCGCTTTTGCTTGTGGGGGATTTGAACCCGCGGCCTCTGAATTGGCAGTGCAGCACCCTAATCAATAGACTGTTATTGAGTCACTGGTAAATTCGCCTCCTGCAGCTTACTTGCTGTCCATCGTGTAAGCCGGATTTCCAGTCGATTGGCTCCCTGGACTTCACGCGAGCTTAATGGATGGCCGAAGAATAAGTAAATGGGGGAAATACGCTTGCCGATTGGTTAAAGCAGGTCCTTATAAACACCAGAGACATGATGACCGATTGGTAAGAGTGCGCTTGCCTTGCAATGCAGAGGGTACGGATTAGAACCTCCTCTGAGACGGTTGCTGTGTAGGGACCTTAAGTAAGTCCTTCACTCACAGCTGCTCCGTGACGTCGATTGATGTTGGTCGTTAGATAGTGGCGCTTAATAAATGCCTAATGATAAATCAACTGGTTTCAATAAAATAGTTTGGTTTGGTATACGTACTGCTCTGATATGGTCTGATGTGCAGTGTTGTGATGGTCTGATGTTTAGATATTTCACGACCTCCTTATTAATAGCGTTACTTTACTTTAGGGTGACCCTTGTCAGTGGGGCTTAGACCCTTTTAGGACTCTCCCTTTGAACCAACATTAACAAGCTGCGTTCTGTCAGATTGGAATAAACGAAAATTGATCGATTGATTGATTGATCATCGTTTATCATCGCTCTTGTCAAACCTTTTGATCAACTGGTTTCAATAAAAGCGTGGTTATGGTTATGGTAATAGTGTTCTGATATCATATGTTCTGATGTAGTGTTCTGATATGGTCTGATGCAGTTGTATTGTTTTATAACGTTTTATTTCCGACTCATTCCGATATTCGTTAAAACCAGCAAAGTGCTTAAAACCAACTGGTTAACGTGCCCAGTGATGTCTTATGTCGAACTGGTCTCCAACTATCTCTAACCGTACCTGTACATTGCATCCAAGTTGCTATAGTTCGTATGACGAATATGTTCTCAAGACACTACAGTAGTGTTATGATATGATCTGAAGTAGTGTTCTTATATGGTCTGAAGTAGTGTTCTGATATGGTCTGAAGTAGTGTTATGATAATTATGGTCTGAAGTAGTGTTCTGATATGGTCTGAAGTAGTGTTCTGATATGGTCTGAAGTAGTGTTCTGATATGGTCTGAAGTAGTGTTCTGATATGGTCTGAAGTAGTGTTATGATAATTATGGTCTGAAGTAGTGTTCAGATATGGTTTGTGTAGAGCTCTGATATGATTAAGTGTAGTGTTCTGATATGAATGGTGTCACCGTGTCATGTTCTGATTTGATTTAGTGTAGTGCTCTAATATGTTCTGATATGGTCTGGTGTCCTGTTCTGATTGCGTAGTGTTCTTTTATCAGCCCTCTTACATACTACCTTAATTACCTGATTGCGCAATTTGCAATTAACGCTAACGACTGACATGGCAATTATATAGCGCAAGTCTTGGCTGCCGGCGCTCCATCTTTATGAGCGCCTCTATAAGTAGCTTGATGGAATGAAATGGTGCGTGACTGGATCTGATTCCATTATGGCACCATGTATAGACAAAGCGAATCCGATCTAAGGCAGGGCAGACCGCTAAATGGACGATAAGTGTCAGCCTTCAAGGACAGCGTCTCCAGGTACGCAGCACGGTGGAGATAGGAGGGAATAAAGGAAGGAAGGGAGAGAGGGTGAGACGGACGGAAGGAAGGAAGGAAGGAAGGAGGCTTCTTTGCGCTTCTGCTGAACAATCGCAGGGAACGGATTCAAATCTCCAAACACGGCATCGACCGCAGGAATCGATCTTTGGTGCGTATGTATGCGCGTGAGGGGTGGGGAGGGGTCTATGTGATCGATGGAGTGGCACGAGGGTGGGGGCCTCGCCAGTGATTCATCGATCGGCCGACGGTGGTGCGGTGCATGGGAACGTGTCATCGGCAACGAATGAGAGATCTCGAACGTGCGCCGTCCGTTCGTCTAAGACGCCGTCTCTCGCCGCCGTCGCTGATGCAGTCGGCCCCGTTGCATAGATCTACGCATATAAGGTAGATGCTGCTACACCTTAGGCACGGATCTATGCGGCGACGTCGATTTGCATGATGGGACAGAGAGACGACGTGTGTCATCCAATCAATGGTCTGGGTGGGGCTATAGCGTATACCCTAGATTTCTGGGTTGGCATTCCATTACGCTGAACACTGTGCTATTACGTGCCCCATGCATGTGCTTGAAATAGGGAACCGAGGGAAGAGATAGATAGATAGATAGATAGATAGATAGATAGATAGATAGATAGATAGATTGATAGATAGATGGACAGACAGACAGACAGACAGATAGATAGATTGATAGATAGATGGACAGACAGACAGACAGACAGACAGACAGACAGATAGATAGATAGATAGATATATTGATAGATAGATAGATAGATAGATAGATAGATAGATAGATAGATAGATAGATAGATAGATAGATAGATAGATAGACAGACAGACAGACAGACAGACAGACAGACAGATAGATAGATAGATAGATAGATAGATAGATAGATAGATAGATAGATAGATAGATAGACAGACAGACAGATAGACAGACAGACAGATAAATGGATAGATAGACAGTAATCTAAGTTAATCAACCTAATCTGATCTGTGTTAATCAATCTACAATTCTACATGCTTAAAATCGCAAGCTATATAAAGTTTATACAAACATCTGCACTTAGCCTTATTTATTTAGCCCTGGATTTCTCTGCTGCAGATTGCTTTCGCTTCTATTTAATTTCATCGCACTCTTTTTTTTTACCTCACAGTGAAATGTATTAGGCCTAGTTTTTTTGTCCTTTCTTGAAGTATGCGGGAAATTTCCTTCATCTTGCATGCCTCGAAGAGCTTGCCAAAGATCTTGACAACGATACAGATTGGTACTGAGACTGGTACTCAGCTTGGTACTGAGACTGGTACTTTGCATGGTAATAATGAGAGTGGTACTTTGAATTGTACTGAGAATGATAGTGTGCAGTACTGAGAGCGGAAATCACAGTATACTGTTTGGAATGGTAGGCCTACTAATGAAAGTGGTACTTGAATTGCACTAAGAACGGCGAGTGTTACCGAGAGTGATAACAGCAGTGGTATACTTTCAGTGGTACAGACGAAAGCGTTACTTTGAACTGCACTGAAACTGGCAGAGAGAGGTCTATTTTTTACGTTGTTTAGCACCGGTAAAGAATTAGCAACTGGTAGTGCCATGACTGCCATCCATGCTTTCACAGCGATGCCCCGCAGTGCGGCTCATTAGCCGGGCCATTGCCTCCTACTCCCCGTGTAAACAATTACGGGATATGGCGTGGACCCCACGCGTCAAGGGTTCGTTCGGCCGCCCTGCCCCGAAGCTACTGTTGCTCTCTAGAAGTGTTGTTGCATTCGAGGTCTATAAAACGTTGTGTGGCCATCGGCTGTCTAGCATGGGACTTACTTGGCTCACGGTCGTATATAAATCGTGTCTGATTGGGAACACGAACAGAAGTGGTTGTTCATTGCTTTTGGGTCTCGAGGCAGAAATGTCTTTGAATGCCAGACAGCAGAAGTGTCTGCGCTTAGCAGATCTTCGCATTGTATATCCGTAGTTGAGATGCAGATGGTGGGGTCTGCTTCTGCAGCTGGTGATGCTGCTGCTGCTGCTGTTGTTGTTGCATCTGTTCTTCTTTTGCATCATTCGGAGTCTTAGCGTAAATATGTTCAAGGGCGACCAGGTCTCGATGCTCGGTCGACCGTCCGACTGACTCCTCCGTTCAAAGCGACGCCGGGAGGGAGAGAGGGAGAGACGGAGGAGGAGGAGGAGAATGCAGGGACCAGCTTCTTCATGGCGTCGTAAATGCGTCCAGGAGTTATGGCGCTGTGGCTTGCCGTGGGACAGACTCCATCCAGGCATCTTCTTCCTCTGCGTCACTCTATCTTCATCTGTTTCTCTTCGTCATCTTAAAATTCTTAGGGATCTGCGTTTATTTCTGTTCGTCATCTTCTTAAAATTCTTGCATCTCCACCCAGGCATCTTCTTTCCTCTGCATCACTCTTATAGTGATACTCCTCTATTTCTCTTCATCTTCTTAAAATTCTTGTATCTCGTTTTCATCCTCTTATTGTACTCCCTACTAATCTAATATTCCTTAGCTCTCCTCGTTCATCCTCGTCTTCCACCTCTCTTTACCTTCTCCTCATCTTGTAACTCCACATTGATCATTAATCTTGTTTTAATCTCTTTCTCCTACTCCTCCTTCTCCCCTCCTCCTCCTCCTCTTCTTCTTCCACCACCTCCTCCTTCTTATTACTCTCCTCTCTTTTCCTCCTCCTCCTCCTCCTCCTCCTCCTTTTATCATCTCCCTTTTCCTTCTTATTACTCTTTCCTCTCTCCTCTTTCCCTTCCATTTCCTACTCATTTTGCTACTAGTGGTAATCGATAGCTTGAAATTTCTTCGCTCATAACCATAACCATAAAATTTATTGATCCCATAAAACAAACAAACTGAAATACAATCAATAAGTAGAATAAAGGATGTCAGAGAACAAAAGGGAAAGAAAACCTTAAAAGGACCAAGGTCCCTCTTAACAGGGTCATCCTTTCTTCGAGGGATATAGCAGGGGCAGGTTTGGTTCAATTACACCTGGGTTCAATATAACTTAATTATTTAGCTAGTTATAATCAGTTTTTGACATTTTAAAGCTTATGCAAATGTGCCTATACATCAATACACTCATAGTCAGCTTGTTTCAAGCACACACACACACACGTACACACACACACATGTCACACACACACACACAACACACACAGACACACACACACACACACACACACATGCACACACACACACACACCTACACACACACAAACACACACACACATGCACACATACACACACACACACACACATGCACACACACATGCACACACACACACACACACACACACACACACACACACACACACACACACACACACACACACACACACAAGCACACACACACACAAACACACACACGTGCCTGGAATAATATCAACTGTGCCACGACTCTTACAGCTGTTATGCTAGACAACAAGAAATATCAATGCAAAGACATCACAATGAAATTCTTAGTGAGTGACGGCTAGACAATAGAAGAGAATAAACCGCAAAACAGTAAACATCAGCATAGCCTACTTCTGAAACCCTACAAAATGTCAACCAGTACAAAGGTAGATTGCGTTCACTATTTCTTTTTTTAAAGTAGGTCTTTTCCATACTCGTCCAGCCGTTAAGACTCTTACTCTTAATAATAATAATAATAATAATAATAATAATAATAATAATAATAATAATAATAATAATAATAATAATAATAATAATAATAATAATAATAAAAATAAATAAATAATAAATAAATAAATTAAATGACAGTTATCGCATTATTATATCCAATTTCAAGAGAATGAAAAATAATAATAATAGTAATAAAATTTATTATTATTATTAAAACGCAATTAAGCGCTACTATTGAATGACCAATCATCAATCGACTAAACCGAGCAATTGATTGAAGGACTTGCTTAATGTAATGTAGTGTAATTAGTAATTTATATAGCGCCGCTCACAGCCGAGGCCATTCAGTAGCGCTTCCAGTGCGATAACCCCGAGAGAAGAAATAGGTTTTAAGGAGAGAGAGATGGAGACAATGATCCCGAAAGGAAAGTCTCACGCAAAGTGAAGGGAAGGGCATTCCATAAAGAGGGCCCAATGATGGCAAAGGATCGAGTTTGAGCAATCGTGGTAATTATAGCCTACTTTTGTGCCCTTAAGGTCCCTACACAGTGGCTGTCTTAGGAAAGTCTCGAACCCGTATGCTCCGCGTTTCAAGGCGAGCGCTCTAACGAAGCGGCTACCGTGTCCCACCAATAATTATAGCCTACTTTTGTGCCCTATTATAATTATGTAAGCTGTTGTTCTTTTGTCTTTGGACTCTGGTATTCGATAAGTACCTAGTTCTCTGAGTGTTGGTTAGTTGCTGTTTAGCGACACTGTGTCATAACAACGATGATTAGCGTCGCCCTCCTCCTTCTCCAGGCTTTGGACTGGCACTGCCAGAGTACACGTGCTGTTTCAGAGCGGGATCTTAGCTACAGATTCGTCTCTTTTTTCGACTTGGCTAACCTGATTGATCTTCTGAAATTTTTCCCCAAACCTCTCCAACGAATTGCATTTCATTAAATTGATTGATTCACGCCTTGCGCAATATTGTAATGAAGCTGTGGAAATCGCTAGATTTTGGGTTAGATTAGATTAGATTAAATGAGATTAGATTAGATTGGATTGGATTATATTGGATTGGATTAGCTTAAATAGGGTTAATTAGACAGGATTAGATAGGCTTAGATTAGATTAGATTAGATTATAGGCCTAATCTGTCTTATTCTGTCTCTTTGTATACCTTTCTATAGTTTCCCTGTTTGTGTCTCTATGTCTCTGTCTCTGACTCTTCGTCTGCCTATTCCTCTTTTTAATTTTCCCTCATTATGCTTGATATTATTCCGCATACCCCAGGGTAAGGGTGAATGGCTCCGGTGCGGAAGCCAGGGCAAATATGACGAGGGCTCACAGCAGAGACAGTAATGAGAGAAGAAGAGAGGGAAAGAGGGAGAACGAAGTAGAGACGGGAAAATGGAGGAAGGAGGAATGAAAGAGAGACGAAGGATTGGAAGGAAATGGAGGAAGGAGGAATCTTGCGGACGGAATTGCCAAGTCGTCTCTCGTTCTCCGTTGCAATCGTCTGCTCTATTTGCGCGCCAAATATTGTCGTCTGCTCGACAACAGCGTCATCGTCATCAAGTGGCTGTGAGTGGGGCAAAGGGTCGGCCAAGGGGAGGGGTGAACGGTGGAGCATAGGGTGGGACGTAGGGTGGAATAAACGGCGGGGCAAAGGGTTGGATAAACAGTGGGGCAAAGGGTCGGCCAAGGGGTGGGAGAAACGGTGGGGCAAAGGGTGGGATAAACCGTGGGGTAAAGTGTGGGATAAATAGTGGGGGACAGAGTGGTAGAAACGGTGGGGCAAGGGGTGGATAGGCTGTGGGGCAAACGGTGGAATAAACGGTGGGTAAAGGGTGGAATAAAGGGTGGGGCAAAGGGTGGAAGAAACGGTGGGACAAAGGGTGAGACGGTGGGGTAAAGGGTATGATAAACGGTGGGGCAAAGGGTGGAATAAAGGGTAGGGCAAAGGGTGGGATAAACGGTGGGGCAAAGGGTGGAATTAAGGGTGAGATAAACGTTGAGTTGACGGTGATGATTATCATCATCATCGTCATCATCATCAGTTCGATCCGAACGATATGATCATTCCGAACCGAATCATGATCGTCATCAAAGACTGATGGATCTATTTGTTGAAACAGGAAAAAAGCAGGACTTCGAGTTTCGAAGAGAATAAACTGAATGCACAGATGAAATAACACATGGATGGATGAATGGATGGATGGAAAGTAGGATGGATGGTCGGATGCAGGATGGAAAGATAGATGGAATAAATAGAGGAATGGATAAATAAATGAATGGATGGACAGACAGACAGAATGGATTAATGGTTGGAGGGATGGAGAGATGGAGAGATGGAATGGTGTGCTCAAGGGAATGAGAGATAGGCAATTGAATTTGAAGCAGGGAGGTTCGAAGACATGCAGGTCAGAGAATGACAGATGCTCTAAAGGCAAGTGATATTCCCAGGGCCATGCTAAAGGTGCAGCTGATAAGATGATGCAGGTGAATTAAGTGTTTTCAAGTGAATTAGATGACTTCAGGTGAATCAAATGGCTTCAGGTGAATCAAATGACTTCAGGTGAATCAAATGACTTCAGGTGAATCAAATGACTTAAAGAGAATCAAATGACTTCAGGTGAATCAAATGATTTCAGGGGAAAGAAATGACTTCAGGTGAATCAAATGACTTGAAGTGAATCAAATGACTTCAGGTGAATCAAATGACTTGAAGTGAATCAAATGACTTCAGGTGAATCAAATGACTTCAGGTAAATCAAATGACTTCAGGTAAATCAAATGACTTCAGGTGAATCAAATGACTTCAGGTGAATCAAATGACTTCAGGTGAATCAAATGACTTCAGGTGAATCAAATGACTTCAGGTGAATCAGGTGATACGGTGCTCGAAGTCGCATTTGTTAGAATCACGCAAATCGCTGATTAATTTATATATCTTAAAAAAATGAAAACTATCTCGATTGCATTAAATCACGCGAAACCGCATGCATCCACGAAACTCACGCATGTCAACGAGAAACCTCCGCTCTAACCTCACATTAATTAAATTAATCTACAGCTTCTATTGCGCCGTTGTCTAATGCACAAGGCATCAACAGATGGCGCACCGAAACCAATAGTTTTAATTAATTAATTAATTCTTTAATTAAATGACAAATTAATATTACACGATACATGACGTCCCCTCCCTTCTCCTCTCCTCCCTCCTCTTCCCTGCCCTGCCTCCACCCCGTCCCCTCCCCTCCACTTCCTCCGTCCGTCCATCCATCTGTTTCGTGTCTAATGGTCCCATCGCTCCAGAGAAACAATCCAACACGTCATCAAAAATTGAACACAACCAATTGGCCAACATGCCACTCAGTATATTTATAGAACCGTGCAATATATTTAGCTGCATCTACGATCACATAATTATGTTATATATATACCAAGTTCGTCTATAATATATATATATGTTATTGGCGACATGGTGTTTTATACATACATATATATATATATATATATATATATATATATATATATATATATATATTTATGGTGTACAATTATAGTGATTCGCTTGCAACTGCGTGTTATATCCCTGGGAATGTGTCTGTAGTAGCGTTTGGCAGGTTGAGCGGCGAATATGGCGCCTTGACGCCATTTCTAGGAGACCTGGCGCCGCCGTTGCCGAGTGTGAAATTAGTAGGTAAGAAAGTCACCGGGGTTTCAGAGATGAGGGAGGATGACTGGTCCGAATCCACTGGCCAGAGGATTATCTGCTCCTCGGGTGCAACTGCTATGGAAGGGATTATGGAGAAAGGTGGCAGGTAAGAGGAAACGTTGGAAGGGAGAGAGGGGAGGAGGAAGTGGAATAGGAGAAGGGACAGAAATTGGAAGAAGAGGAATTGAAAGTAGACTGGGATTAAGAGAAGGAGGAGGAATGGGAAGATGAGGGACAGAAGGAAGAATAGGGGAAGCAGGAATATGAGGGAAGGGGATAACTTGGTGGAAGAGCAGAAGGAACAATAGGAAAAAGAGGAAGAGGCGGAGGAAGAATTGGAGGGCGAATGAGAGGAAGAGGAGGTGGAATAGAGCAAAGAGGATTAGCAGGAGGAGGAGGAGGGGAATTTGATAGGAGAGGAGGATGAGAAGAAGAAAGTGGAGAATAATCCGGAAGAAGAAGAAGAGAGGAGATCATGTTGTGTGGTTCTAGATGAAAAGATTGGACATGTTCCTTGTGTGTTGTTCCGGCTCAACTGATTGGCAGATGAAGTGGCCGAGTTTCTTTGTATAATAGAGTCATATGCTTATCTAGCTGCAAGCAACGCTAGCTCTGCCGTAAGTCGAGACATGCAGTCAGGTGTTTGTATGACGGCACAATTAGTATAGCGCCTTTTGTGTGCCTCACAAAAGGTGTGAATATGAAGAGGGGGTTGTCCTGTCGTCTGATTACTGCGGTCGTCTAAGTGCCTCAGCCGAACTTTCTTCTAACAGGGTTCTGACGAATTTCTATAAGACAACAAACTGTGCCACCTAAACGTTAAGATGAAGCTACTGTTGCCTTTTGTCTGCGAGTGGTGCCTGTTCTTTTTACAGCCTTTGTCTAAACTGAACATGAGCAGACAGTGAGAGGAGCGGATAGATGGAACGGAAGGATGGATGGATGGATGGATGAACAGATGGATGAATGTATGTGTATGTGTATGTGTATGTGTGCATTCAAGTCCATCCATAACCATAGCCATAACCATCAATTTATTGCTCCAATCATTGACAAAGTAACATCTCGCTGTGCAAGGAACAATGATCTGTTGGTCACAAAAGGGACCACAGTCCAGCTGGATAGGCCCACCTATTTTTACATAGTCTGTTGCTAGATGGTTAACATCCATCCATCCATATATGCATCCATGCATTCACATGTTAGGCCTATATGAATGCAAAGATTGATGGATGGATGGATGGATGGATGGATGGATGGATGTATGGATGGATGGATGGATGGATGGATGGATGGATGGATGGATGGATGGATGGATGGATGGATGGATGGATGGATGGATGGATGGATGGATGGATGGATGGATGGATGGATGGATGGATGGATGGATGGATGGATGGATGGATGGATGGATGGATGGATGGATGGATGGATGGATGGATGGATGGATGGATGGATGGATGGATGGATGGATGGATGGATGGATGGATGGATGGATGGATGGATGGATGGATGGATGGATGGATGGATGGATGGATGGATGGACAGACGAACTGACGAATCAAGGATGGATTGTTGGATAAATGAGTGAAATGGAGAAATCCAGGTGTCAGTCACCAGACATGCTACTGTAGGACCAGCTTCCGTTGAAATCAGAGCTGTCGTCGATGAGACGTCAAACCACGTCCCCGATCCTTCTAGAACGGACGTCATTTGCCCGACCTGTCAATCAATCACCTGACGTGAATTAAAAATAGATTCGTGTCGTATGACGCAATCGCAATCAGTGCCTGGCTCCGGTCTGGTGGCCGCAACGCTTCAGAAAACACTAACACAGGTGCGCTCATCACATAAGCGACTCCTGATTGTTGTCTGCAGGCTAACTGATGAAGTTGTTCTTCTTAATTAACGTCAACATCATTTAGGCCAGTGTAGAGACCACTTCTTTCCTTACTACAGGATACTTGCATCGCCCCCGTCCCCGTGGTTTTCCTTTCCTAACAAAGTTCGAGCCCCGTAGGGACGGATATGCTTTGTAGGCTGCTATTAGCGCCGTTGTATTGCAGGCTGTCTGTTCTGTTAGTAGTTAAGATTATTTAAATTGCATAACATGTAAATGTACAGCGCAGTGCGTTTGTCAGGCGCTTAAAAAAGAAAAATTATTATTATTATTATTATTATTATTATTATTATTATTATTATTATTATTATTATTATTATTATTATTATTATTATTATTATTATTATTATTATTATTATTATTATTATTATTATTATTATTATTATACTTGCTTCGCCCCGTCCCCATGGTTTTCCTTTCCTAACAAAGATGACTGTAATTTTCTATCAAAATATATATTGATTCTCTTCTCTCAATTATTACAGTAATAGTCCAATATGTATAACATGCCGATAGTTTTAATGGTATCTAAACATTGCCTTTATCTAATCTTCAAACATCTAATAAGACCTCAGTTTATCAATGCATCAGTTGCGTACTTGTCAGCTTATTTTTAATAAACGACAATTGATTGATTGTAATGTAATGTAATGTAATGTAAATCTGCGAAATTTCTCAGCACCACACAATGGTCACGTCAGAGATACCAGTTTAAACACCGGCGCTATGTCAAATCAAGACCGCAACAGTCGACTTGTTTGGTCCGTTCAGGTGCCAGGTCAGAATCCGGGGAGGTCAAGCCGAGACATGGATGGATGGATAGGCCACGATGGCCGATTGGTTAGAGCGTTAGGCCTGTAACGCGGAGAGTACGGGTTCGATACTCGTCCAACACGGTTACTGTGGCGGGACCTTGAGCAAGTCCTTCGCTCACTCTGCAATATAACTGGATCTGCGACATCGTCGTGTGTGCCCTTTTGAATTTTGGAAGGAGGGCAATATCAAAGTACAGTTGTATTGTATTGTATTGTCATTTTGTAGGGACCTTGAGCAAGTCCTTCGCTCACAGTTGCTCAGCGCCATCGATGTTCTATCGTATGGTCATGTGTGCACATCCGAACTTTTGGGAGAAGGGAATTATAAAAAATGCAGTCGTATTGTTCATTGTTCTGTATAAGATAATACATCATTTGTCTACAGGCGACATAGATTACACTGACTTTTATTTACAACTCTAGACACTTAACGTCAATGCCTCTGGTGGCTACGTAAGTGTCTGATAATTCTTGACATTAGTCACATTACTTTCAGTCGCAAGTAGTGCTTTGGCCTTTCTTTGTTACACGATAAATGGACGGTCTCTGCAGTGTGGCCTGCAGCTAGCCAGCAGTTGTACCTGTTAAAGTAATGAAGAAACTGTGCCGTGCTATCACGCAAATAAATCTATTTCAAGATTTCAACTGCGAAGCAAGGGAGTTTAATGCAACTCTCAGAGATGCCTCTGGCGGCCAGTACAGGAACTGTAGCAGGGAGACAGATTTAATCTTCGCTATACTCCAGCAAATTGAATTCGCAAGATCCAGGCCTCTGCCTTCTCAGTTTCCGGACCAGGTCGAAATGAGGAAAGGTGAAACTGTGATAGCCAGTGTGTATTTACGCATAAAAGAATTTGTATGGCGCCTAGTTAAGATGTGATAGTCAGCGTGTTTTTATGCATAAGAAAATTTCTATAGCGCATAGTTAGGCTGTGATAGCCAGTGTGTATTTAAGCATAAGAGAATTTGTATAGCGCCTAATTAAGCTGTGTTAGCCAGTGTGTATTTGCGCATCAGGATATTTGTATTGCGCTTGTAAAGGAGCCCTTCAGAGAGCTGATGTGATGATTGGGCGGAAATTTAGTCGAGTGCACTAGGCTTCTCCGAAAGCTTCATATCGATCGACAAAGCCAGCTTTCTATACAAATCCAAGCTAATCTAACCCAGTCTAACCTAATCTATAGGCTAATCCATGTTAA
>JACEVL010000415.1:1800218-1817718 GCA_020284085.1 Aporrectodea caliginosa | reverse complement strand
TCTGAGTCTACCGTAACATTGTTATCAAAACATCTACACGCTTCTATTAATCTAAGAAAGCTGTTTAAACAAACTCTTATAAGCATAACAATGTTAGAGTAGATGGATGCCTGCACATTGGGGCACGGCGGAGCACTTTCTCCTCACGAGCGCTTCTGAGTAGCTTCTTGAAGGGGCGGCTGGGGCGCTATATAAATGCTCTGAATGAATGAATGAATGAATGAATGAATAAATAAATGAACATAGGGGCATGATGGAGCACTCTCCCATACTTTTGGCCATTATCGGGTCGTGAAGACATGACCCAGTTTTCACGTTTTGCGCCATTTCTGCACTAATTTCTGAGGTTAGGAGGAGGAGGAGGAGGAGGAGGAGGAGGAGGAGGAGGAGGAGGAGGAGGAGGAGGAGGAGGAGGAGGAGGAGGAGGAGGAGGAGGAGGAGGAGGAGGAGGAGGAAGACTAAGAGTGAGGAAGAGAAGCAGGGGAGGAGGTAAGAAGGAAGAGGAGGCTGCAGAGGAGGCTGCAGAGAAGGATAAGGATGCGAGGAAGAGGGGAAGAAAAGGAAGAATAGATGGCTGGAATGGAAAGAAAGGAAGGAAAGAAGGAAGGCAGGAAGGAAGTCAAGGAGGAAGAGCATGTTTAAACAAAGTAATGGAAGAAATGAGAAAGGAATATTAGCGGAGATGGAAGGAGGGAGGGAGCCTCAGGGAGTGAGATGGAAACGACGGAGAAAGTGCAGGAGGAAAGGGTGGAGTATAGAGATTTATATAAAGAGGGAAGGATCGTGATGGAGAAGAATGGGATGGAGGGGCTCAGAGGAAGTAAAGTAAACTGTGCCTAGATTGACGTTTCATGTTATTTTATGGATCGCCGATCACAGTGGAGCGAGCTGCCATTCTGTGTTGCTACGTCACTCAGTATATGTATACAAAAGCGGACGTGAGGAGGGACATGCGAGGGGCTTTAAGAGCAAATTTAATCCAGTTTATAGTATCCTCTTCCTCGTCTTTCTCTTCCTCATCCTCTACCTTCTCCAGTTGTTCTTCCTCCTTTTCCTCTTCCTTCTTCTCCTGCTCCTTCAACCGCTCCTCTTCATCCTCCAGCTCCTCCTCCTCCTCCTCCTCCTCCTCCTACTCGTTCTTCCAGCTGCTGCTCCAGCTCCTTCTCCAGCTCCTTCTGTTCCTTCTCCAGCTCCTTCTCCTGCTCCTCCTCCAACTCCTTCTACTCCTGCTCCTCCTCCTTCTCGTACATCCAGCTCCTCCTGCTCCTCCTCGTGCTCCTCCTTCTTCTCCAGCTCCTCCTCTTGCTCGTTCCTCCAGCTCCTGCTTCTGCTCCTCCTCCTCGTGCTCCTCCTCCTTCTCCAGCTCCTCATCTTGCTCGTTCCTCCAGCTCCTGCTTCTGCTCCTGCTCCTCCTACTGCTCCTCCTCCTGTTTCTCCTCCTCCTCCTCCTCCTCCTGTTTCTCCTCCTCGTGCTTCTCCTCCTCGTCCCAGGAGCAGCCGTAGCAGCAGATGCTGCACCAGATTAAGTCATCACTGGATGCCTTTAATGACCGACCTTACTGACAGGCGAATCTTGCAAGGCATGTTGTGTAATTCATTGGCCCTCTGGTGGTGACACATCGAACGAAGAAGCGTTTTTATAGCGCTGTGACAATAAAATAGGAAGACGTCAGCCGACTTAACTGCTGCAGTTAAAACTTCTGCTTTGTGTTCCTTTCAACTGGGTGTATAGACGTTTCTTTGTTATCGTGGTATTATTGTCATTATTGTCATTATTGTCATTATTGTCATTATTGTCATTATTATTATTATTATTATTATTATTATTATTATTATTATTATTATTATTATTATTATTATTATTATTACTACTACTACTACTACTACTACTACTACTACTAATATTATTATTATTTTTTTATCACCCGAGGTAGAAAGATATTATTATTATTATTATTATTATTATTATTATTATCATTATCATTATCATTATCATTATCATTATCATTATCATTATCATTATCATTATCATTATCATTATCATTATCATTATCATTATCATTATTATTATTATTATTATTATTATTATTATTATTATTATTATGCATGTATAAGGTATGTTTTTTTTCTACACATGTATAGAGCCTTTAAATTTCACTTTGTGATTCGCTCTTTCGTTGTTTGTAGAGATGCCAACTGAATATGAGAAAATAGTTAGGCCTACTCATATAAGAAACATACAGTATATATTGTAGACCCTATATCTATTTTTTTTTCAGATTCATCAACGTTGTCTCCGAGACAAAAACCGGGAAACAACCAGGATTTCCTAAAAAGTTTAGAACAACTGAAAAACGTGAGTCATTGACTTTGTTCCTTCAAATGCCGATTGTTTAGAGCGCTCGATTTGTAACGCAGAGAGTACGGGTTCGAGCCTCGACGTTGGTGGTCTCTGAGTAAGGACCTTTACGCAATCACGCTCAACACCTTCGATGCTCTGTCAACTGGTCGTGTGTGCACTTCTGAACTTTGGAAGGAGGGCAATATCAAATACAGTTGTATTGCATTAAATTGCACGCTTAACATTTATGTAATAGGACATAAAGGCCTATTGAGCCTTGTAAGGATTTTTATGTGGAAAGATTATATATAGGCCTATGTAGGCCCTTGGTCTTCCCTATACTGGGTCTTGTTTTTATTAGGCCTACCTACATTATATCTGGACAATCCTTCTGACTTGTCGCAGCGCTTTGGATAAGCTGGTTTTAAGTAGCGCTTATTTTTTTTAGTTTATGATTACAGCTGAGCATTGTCTGAACGATACAAATAATAGCCTATCAAACTCGGAATTTCAGTTTAACTGCAAAATCGTGAATTCCCATTCGCCAGCATTATCACTGTTGTTTTCAGATTTTCACTGAAAGTCTAGGCCTAACTAATATTATACCAGAGGCCTCTGTTTACTTCTTTGCTATTCTAGCCCACCCTTTTATAGAACTCATAGCCTGAAATCCAGAGCCTTATGTCATTAAATTCACCTACAAAACCAAATTCTGTGTGAAAATTTTGCCCGCATAATTCTAGTCTCACGTGGGTCAGAATTCTTGCAGCTTTTCTATAATTAAAAAAACGAAAGCTCTGACATCGCGCATTGAAAATCCCGATTTGCGTGGCTGCGTGCAAGCATTCAAGAAGCAATGGCCATTATGGCAGCCGAGCACGATGCATCGATGGAAACTCGTCAAGGTGTAACATCTTCGCCTGCATGCCTTTGGCGCCTGGATGCATCGATCGTTTAGAATAATGAAAACCGAAATAATTTCCATTTAGAACAGGTCTCGTTATTGTCGACTAATTCGATCGATTTTCGTCAACGCGTCATTGCGATTAGCCCTGCCATGCAGCCGTCGATAATAATCGCCGCTGTAGTAAAACGCAGCCGCCATTGCTCGAGCAGACGACCGCTACCTGAGCGAGCGGGCAACGATATCTATGCATAGAAGTTTTTATATAGCGCCTAAAGAGCAGCGTGGCGACAGAGTTATGGTTAGAATTGCTGTAACTCGTGCACGTGGTGCATTCTGGCATGACTGTTTAGTGTTAAAAGGTAGGAGTAATCACTGTTGTTGTGTCCAGGGTCGCTTAAGCGCTATGGCCGTCCTCTTAAATGAGAAATTCGTCAGATGCCTTTTTCCTAACCAACATTTTACGCCCTATAACTTTAACTTTCCTGACAAGGACTGTATATCTCGTACCTCTTACTAAGCTACTATTACTTCATATACTATAATATCTAGATGTATTTTTTTTTCTATGTACACCTACAGCGTTATGTCTGTTTAACAACAGACATAACGTTAAACGAATATATGATGATGGGAAAGAAAACGTAGGCGTAGGACTACGCTGTATACCAGGAATAGCTGCAGTATAGGCCTAAGTGCTGTTGAAGTAGCTTTCTACGATTTGAACCATATGACGTGTTGAGGATTGCAGATTGGTTATTCTTAGATCTCGCTATATAGTTGTGAGGAGCTTTTCATAGTCTGAAAGTGTTCCCTTAGGCTTAGTCTACGTGGAACAAAACATTCCGCATTCCTCTGTTATTTTATTGTACAATCCATACCATTCTTCGTTGCTCACTTTACTCCAGTATCGGAATTGTAAAAAATAACTGGGGGTTTGACTTTATGTGCAGTTTGGGTGTGAAATGTAGACCTCAACCCCCCGGCAATTCTCACCCTGCTTTACTCCTCCCATTTCCCTACCCTTTTCGCCATCCTCTTTACTTTCAGTTCCTTCCTGTAACCTCCCTTTTGACCGTACGAGTCCCTTTCTGGCATAGTTTCTGAAAGTGGTGGGGCCTGGAATCGTGTGGAGACAAGATATCAATCCTGGATGACAACCCAGCCGTCAAAAGGAAACTTATGCTGCAAAATAATCTAAGTTTCTTCAGATGAAGGATTATCTCCATAGTGACGCATTTTCCCAATCACTCTTTATCCCAACGGTCTGATCTTCTCAATGTCAGGGTGAGAATTGTCGGTGGGGTTGGGGGGGGGTTCAACCCCAGTCCTTCTTAGGATCCCATAGTAAAGTCTACATTTCACACCCAAACTGCACATGAATCAACGTCTAACCCCCCCCGTTATTTTTTTTACAATTCCCATACTGCTCAATGTTGACCTGATCACGGCCTGGGTTAGGTGCGCCATCAGTTGATGCCTTTTGCATTAGATTCCGGTTCTTTAGAGCTTACTAAGTAATAATAATAAAAGGACCTACCTCTGCGGTAGGCCCTAGGATATGAAATGGCCTCCCTCGGGAGCTAGGCCTGTTCCCTAGATCATGGGCCATACGTTTTATGGTCATTTGAAAAGCTTACCTCTTTGCCCGGGCTGGAGTTGGAAGCACTTCTGACAAAGTTACCTTGAAGAGGGCGCTATATAAATTTTTGAATGAGTGAATGAATGAATGAATGAATGAATGAATGAATCAATCAATCAATCAATCAACACCATTCGTATATTTTGTCCTTGCAACAAAGAAAATGTGCATAACTTATGAGTTCTGTGTGTTTGTGTTGATGTTGCAGTGTGGTTGGTACTGGGGTCCACTTGGCTTCGAAGAGGCCGAGGTCCGCCTCACAGGCAGACCAGACGGAGCGTTTCTCGTCCGGGACAGTTCCGATGATCGCTACATCCTTAGTCTCAGCTTCAGATCCCAGGGAACCACCCACCACACGAGAATAGAACACTTCAGAGGTACGCTAATACATCTGCCTCCCTGCTCGCTCGTCTGTCTGTTTGTCTGTCTGTTTGTCTGTCTGCTTGCCTATGTGTTTGTCTCCAATCTGTCGACAACCTTTCTTTCTTCTTTTACCTTTAACCTTTTTTCGATCTTTATTTCTCCACATACATACATACACGAGTGACACATACATAGTTATACACATACACACATGCATACATACATACATGCGTGCATACATGCATACATACATAGTGCATAGGCATGCATATATGAACACATACATACCTCAATACTTACATTCATACATTCATGCAAATACATAAATATATATTTGCACACACATACATACTTACATAGTTACATGCATGCTTCTATGCATACACACATACACATACATACATAAATTCTTACATTCACACACAAACATACATACATTCATACATGCATACAGTGCCATACATACACAAATACTTCTACACTCGTGAATGTGGTTCCCTTGAAAACACAGCAGTACGTGTAAAATATTTCCAGTCGTAGGCAATAATTCTCTGTGTTTCTTTCCAGGGATGTTCAGCTTCTACGCCCAACAGAACATCCACGAGGCGTCGACGATCGTCGAATTCATAGAGAACGCAATGCGTCACTCACAGGAGGGGAAATGCCTCTACTACCTGCGCCCCAGGTCACCGTCGGCCGCCCCAGCCCCCGTTCAGCTCCTCTACCCGGTGTCCCGCTTTCTCGGCGTCTTCTCCCTGAAACATCTCGCCCAGACAGCAGTATTGTCTCACCTTCGTCGCCCGGATCTTATCGACCGTCTCCCTCTGGCGAGCGCCGAGAAAGAATCCCTCAAGCGTCATCAACACAGCCGACGACAGAGGGCCGGGCCTTAAACGTCGTTCCTAACCTTTTGGACAACCCCTCTGTGACTCGACGCAGCGCTCGTGAATAAGCTGGTACCCTGCGCCTGGCTTTCGAGCGCCGCTTTAGAAGTTTGGCGTTTAGGATTACGGTCCCAGCCAGACAGTAGTTCACAGTTTGACGATAGGAGGCGGGACCGCTAAAGCGGGCGATAACAGAGATAGATCTCTTGGAGGTTAAAAAATTGTGAAGTACTTCGCTGTGAAATCTTGATTTTCATACAGCAGGAAATGGAAGTATTTTTCTTGTCCGGAACTGGAAATGCTTCAGTCGTCCGTTTTAAGCGAACGTTTTCTTAAGCTTTCGAGAATCCAGAAGGCTTTCCGAGTATAGGCCGATCTCTTTCGAATTGATACGAAGATTTTTTTTCAACTACTACAAGCAGTGTTGTGAGAAATCGCTTTGCCAAACGTTTGGTTTCACAGATAATCATCCGTTCTTGTCTCTGAAATTCAAAAAGAGTCGAGACACATGATCGATCTCTTCAATCTTCTGATCAAACCATGATCAATTCGATAAATCCTTAGGTTTTCCTTCACGATCGTGAATTCGAATCGCGTGATGAAGGAAAACAGACTGAGGAAAAAAAACTGGCCGTTTCAACTCAGTGACTGTTTGGTTTTCCAAGTTGAAAACCACCGATCTGTATATATATTTAGCTTTTACATGTTGGTCTATTTATGAGTCGATTATACTGTATATATATATTAAATATATATACTGACGTGTGTGATACATGAAAAATGCAGACCTGAAATATACGTGCACTAGCATGTCATGGAGAATCCATGCATTGACAGTTTCAAATTATTGCAGCTTATTATTGTAAAAAGTTGGGTTTGGCCCCTATTTATCGCAGTGGAAAGCTTAACGTTGGGCTTTAAAAGTCAATTTTTATATACTGTGTGTGGCTGCTGCTCTACATTTTGCCACAAGTATTAGCAATTTATGTTAATTAATTACAGTTAATTAATTAGAGGCCCAACATTTGAAAGTCAGGTCAATCAATGTTTTCTCTAGATATTCAATTGTTTGTCGGTTTTATTATTTATGATTGTTTTCAAAACGTTATTGTGTGATATGTTGTAACAGTTACCAGGGCATATCTCGTTCAGGTGATGTGCAATTGAAAGTTGATTTCAACATTATGATTATCAAAAACGAAACCCCGTTGAGAACTGCAGCAGACTTTAAAAAATCTTTTGTTTATACGACAGATATTGAAACGTTTGCGATCGAGTATAGTTCTGTACCGTTTACGTGTTATATCTTGTGGACTTTAAGTCCAACCTGACTGCGTGGCAATCACAAGTATTACTGGAAGGTTTTGAAAACAGGTCGTCGATGGACGTCTTAACACAAGTATTACGATACCTGCCTTCCGTGGGCTGCCTTTCAAATGATCAACACCGTGATGGCCTATGACAATTGCTGATACAATGCCACGGCGTTTGTAAATAATTGATTTGCTTTATGCCAACACTGACTTTGCATTGTTGTAGGCCTAGCCTAAGCACTCTGATTGTGTGTAACGATGATTACGACTGCTATACTCGTTATAGGCTGTTTTGTAATGATATTTATGTGGAGTCTGTACGTCAAGCCGTGTCCTTCCCTGTAGGCTACAACAGTTACACCAAAAGGCAGATCTGTGTAAATGGCCTTGTGTAAACAACACATGCACACACACACACACACACACACACACACACACACACACACACACACACACACACACACACACACACACACACACATACACACACATACAAACACACACATGCAAACATACACACACGCACGTAGCACAGTTCAATGTGGTGGCCACCCATGCTGCAACGTTTCTCAGGTCAAGCCAACCTTTGCTGAGGCCACAATGACTGTCTACTGCTACAATGCAATTCATTATGTCACCATGACATTTATGAACCATGACATTTATTATGTTAACATGACATTTAACTCTGTCACTATGACATTCACTTTGTTACCATGGCATTATTCATCAGGCCCGCAAGCATTCTAGTCACATCACACCTGCAGTACCTTCACACAAGACAATTAACCGATATTATTTCTATTAATAGTGGCACCAATGAGACACCGGCATGTCCTTGACTTACATGGAAACATTTTGGAATCTTTGTATAGTTTGATGTATAATTACATTCAAAAATTATTTATAATTATATGGCTCCTTTTGCCATGCATTTCTAGCCAGTTTCTCTTTTCTTGAGCAAGCCTTGACAATAGCCTGTCTAGAAATTCAAAATGAAAGTGAGTGCGTCTCAAAAAGGGTCCCGCAAAGGAGCTACGTTGCCTCCGACTCAGTTATAACATCTGCTACGTTAATCTCTTTATTATTATCAATTTTAATATTAATTTCATCGATTCTTGTCAGATGTCACTAGATCATATGTAGAACTATTCGTCATCAGATTAAATTTCACGTGGTGTTTGCCTTATATGCTTTATAGGCAGCTTAACATTTTACATCTAGCCTTTGCAAAAGTTTGCCTTTCTACAACGATCAGATATGGCGCGTTACCAGAGCATGTCAAATGTCTGCTTCGCCGCTTTTGAACTGCGCATGGGATAAGGACCTAAGTCATCCACGACCCAAGGCTTGCCTTTATTATGTCAAATGACATCTCATGTCCTCATTTTGCGTATACAGAAGACGCAACTAGATGTCATCTCGACTGTCTGATGGAGTTGTGAGTATAGGCGCTATGGCCCACAACCAGAGAAATGTCTGATTGTAAACTTAGACGTGGACTACATATATCATATACACGATTTGTTGTTTTTTGTTTGTAAGGTCAAATCTTCCTCACCTTGACTAATCTTTCTGGTCTTTTTAGACTTAATTATTACCTTGGTAACGGTTCTTACCGTAGATCAATTTCGTTTTCGTTTTGACAGAAACGCCTCAGACCTACCTATAATTATAGATCATAATTCGAAGTATTCGTGTTACTATTTATTTTACTTATTTATTACGTTTTTGTGAATGACATTTTGAGATATTTTGCTCTAGTTTTGTTACATCTGTCTACGAAAGTCGGCGAAGCAACGGGGTAACTCAACCCTTCCGTTCCCCTAGGGGTTTGCCAAATGGGCCCCAACTGGATTCCAACCGATAAGGAATTATTTATTGTTATTACTACGCATTTATTTAGGGCCACGGTATAATGACCAAACATTGAGCGACTTGCTGAAGGTCTCTACACGTTAACCATTTAAAGGGAGCTCGTACTCGCACTCTCTGCAAATCAGTTTTTAGGTGTGCGCCCTCTCTTGCAGAATTGGATCGCGGGTCCTGTAGGTGCGGGCCTGGATGCCGGATCATCCCAGTCAGGCCGCAGAGTGTTGCCACAGAGTTCTAACGGAAAATCCGAGTCCTAGACTCGTGGAGAAGATCCGGTGATGATTATACATGTCACGCTTTTGTGATGTTTTCTTTGTTTTGTATTCTTTGTCGGCGTTTTTG
Source organism: Aporrectodea caliginosa (assembly GCA_020284085.1). Lineage (NCBI taxonomy): Eukaryota > Metazoa > Annelida > Clitellata > Crassiclitellata > Lumbricidae > Aporrectodea > Aporrectodea caliginosa. The sequence goes on along the minus strand of JACEVL010000415.1, from coordinate 1,808,054 downwards.
CTTCTCCGAATTGAACGGCAGCGTTTGGGTCGTCGTACGATCCTCTCTACGTGCACTTGTTGTTATTTATGCCATTTTGTGTCAACAGAGTGTTTTGTGTTTAATGCGTTGCATGAAATTCAAAGAATTACATAGTCTGCATTTTGACGCGTTGGCTTGTTGCAAAAGAAGACTATACGGTCACAGAATTCCTTTCTTTGTGTCTAATCGAGATTGGACAATAAGAAAGGAATTAAGTGGCCACAAAGAAGTAATTAGAATTGATCAAGATTAGTTATTTGATTTAATTACTTCTTTGTATGCATGTGTGTGTATGTATGTAATGTAATTAGCAACTTCGATTGCGCTGGTGTCTAATGCACAAGGCATCAACCGATGTATGTATGTATGTATGTATGTATGTATGTATGTATGTATGTATGTATGTATGTATGTACGTAAATATGTATGTTCGTTGACCTAAGTACTATAATATACGAAATTATCTATGTATGTATGTATGCATGTATGTGGTGTACATGTATGTATGTATGTATGTATGTATGTATGTATGCATGTATGTATGAGCGCATGTGTGTATGTAATTGGGCTCTTATATAAGGCGCTTTGAGGGCCTCTTAGAAGCGTTGTGGCTATAGATGGCTGCATGCCTAAGGGATCTACACAGGTGCGTCTTAACGCGAGAAGAGTATGCATTTAGAACTGAGTAGGAACAGCACATAGTGTTTATATAAGAACGTTGGTCTGCGTAGTGTCTTGTATAATCCTTAACAAATTTCTTTCAAGTAGAGCTGGCAAAATGGAATGAAGTCGAAACGTAACATAGCAAATTCTTCTTACAGCATTTGAATTGATTACGGATATGGCCATTTAGTGCGTTGGTTATCCATGGGGTCAAGTGCCAACATAGATTCAACATGTAATGTATTTACAGGAATGTCGTAATCGTATACATTGCGGACTGGTTCAGCTATCTAAACAGCTATGAAGTCGTGGGAAGAAACTTATTCTTAATCTCTGTTAGGTCTAATTGAAGACTGCTAACAAAAATATGGGTGTGGCAAGTAGGTCTATGGTCTGGTTCGGTTCCAATCGCAAATCCAAGATTAAGGAAGATGAACGCCATGGTAGCTGAGGCGATTGTTGTAATTGAATATATATATATAATTTTTCATATTCGATAAATATATAATTATATATAGTCTGATATATTTATATATTCATTCACTCATTCATATCGAAGATTTGTATAGCGCCCCTTCAAGAAAACTAGTCAGAGGCGCTCCCGACTCCATGACAGCACGGCCAAAAAGAACAGCTTTATGGTGAGAAAAGAAAATACGGGAGAATAGGAAAGAGGCGAAGCTCCAGAGCGAGCCATTCCAGGTCGAGGGACCCACCACCGAGAAAGCTCGGTTCTGCATAGCGGAGGTTCGGGCAAAAGGGACAAGTAGGAGACCCTGTTCAGATGAGCGGAGGGATCGAGAGCCCCAATAGAACTGAGGACAGGGCAACAGAGCTCGCCCATGTATCTATAGAGACATGGCCAAATTTTGGTATGCGGCCGACAAGGCGGGCAGGACCGATCCAAGCACCAAAGTCGAACAGCCGGGAGGTCAGAGTAGAGCGAGCAACAGTAATCAAGTATGGTTGTGACGAAGGCGTGGAAAAGAGTGGAGGTAGCAGAAGCAGTAAGTGAGCGGGCGACAGTGCGGAGCTGGCGCAATTCGTAGAAGCAGTCACGGCTAAGGAGGTTGATATGGGGAGCAAAGGCGAGTTCTCGGTCCAAGGTGACGCCAAGGTCACGCACAATAGAGAAGAAGGTTGAAAGGGGGAAGGCGGCAGCGAGGGCAGCCTTGTCTAACCAAGCCAGTTGCTGGCGGGTGTCCAGTCAGATGAACTGGGTTTTAGCGGAGTTAAGCCGCAGCCAGTTAGACCCAGACGACATCCAGGTCTCAAGGGCTCCCAGGATCGAGCTCGTAACCCGTGTGATCGCAATAGCATCAGAGGCAGACCTGGACATCGTCTGCATATAACCGGACCAAAGCAGCATAAGAAGCAAGGAGCGAGGCAAGGTCAGAAGTGTAGGCCAATTTAGAGGTATATATATATATATATATATATAAATGGTAGAGGATATATATATATATATATGAGGTAGATATATATATATATATATATAACGTAGAGGATATATATATATATAAGATATATATATGTAGTTGGTCGTTACTGATTGGATTAATGTAAGGATAAAATTGGAGGAGGAGGAGGAAGAGGAGGAGGAGGAAGAGGAAGAGGAGGAGGAAGAAGACGAGGACGAGGATTAAGAAGAAGAAAAATCGCACGATCACGTAATCGTAATCTCGGGATATCTAGGGCCTATATACAACCCCAAATAAAGCTAAGTCGCGGGAACCAGGTTATTCACAGGCGCTCAGTCAAAACAGAAGAAACAGACAGGTAAGGTTAGATTCGGTTCCACGTCAAGACCCAACGCTCAGGATAGGACAATTTTAACTATGTAGGATGCGTTTAATGCCGAGGATAGATAGCACACCAAAACGTTTATGACATGTAAGGTTCGCCCAACACATAAATGTGATTCTCTTCAATCTCTTGTAAACCAAAATGCGGTTAGCAATTGGAATAATAAAGGATATACTTACTTACTTACTTACTTACTTACTTATGCATTTTCAGTGCGTCACACCAACTGTAAGAGGGGCAGAGGTAACGGTGAATTTGCAGCATGGGCTTTAATTACAACTGCAATATAGCTATACGGTTAAAATGTTTCGGATAAGTTCCACAAGGAGCACCATGTAGCACCATGCTGTCTTTTCGGTTTGTCCTTCCCGGATTTTGACATGGCACCGAAACGAACAGAGGAGTTTGGCTATTGCGGACTTGATTTGATATAGCGCCGGTGAATAAGCTGGTCTCCCTGACGTGGCTTTTGTGGGCGCTGAGAAATTTTCGAAGATTTACATTACATTATTTATTTATTTATTTATTAAGGTACAGTGGGTTATAGCGCCCCTTCAATATTTCTACTCAGAGGCGCTCCCTACTACAGCGCTAACACTGAATCGGAGTTTCACGCCGAAGCGCATGAGCAATTGCGAGTGAAGGACTTGCCCAGGGGCCCTACGCGCCCGGCTTGAGGTGGATTCGAACTAGCAACCCTCCGGCGGCAGAGGCACCGAACATACCCCTACACCACCGACACCCAACACAATACATTACATTTACATTACAATTTCGGCTACAATGGGCAAGATATCGATTACCGTTACATTTACTAAAACGTCCCAATGTAAAGGAAGCGACACTATTATAGCTCTAATTCTAATTAATCTCTAAGCTGTCTCGTACTCGATAGGGTCTATGATACGAATTCTACTATCATGAGCAGCCAGTACTCCTGATTACGGCTTGGTTTTGACGCTCTTTCGAGTCATTCCTTGTGCATTAGACACCGGCGTAACAGACGTTATAATTGTTTTGTAATTTCAGTGGGAGTTGATTGTTTTCGGCAGATTAGGAAGAACGGACAAGACTGAGACTCTCGCACTCAATCATTCCGGGAATTTATATAGCGCCACGTGGAAGAGCCTACTCAGAGGCACTTCAAGCCCAGCCACGGCTAAGAAATAGAGGTTAAAGCGACTTATAGAATATGGGCATATGCATGTAGGCCCTATTGTTCCGAGGCAGCAAGCGCAGCTCTAGTGGAAGCCCATTCCAGATGGAGGGCCCAACGATCGAGAAGGCCCTACGCTGTCTAACAGCGGAATGCGACAGCAGAACCAAAACTTCCTCTATGGTCGAGGAGAAAAGAGCTCGGCGATCCAATAGGTCGGACACTGGACAACAGAGGTCAGACAGGTAGGACGGGGCACAGCCAAGAAGACACCGCCAGACAAATTCGCAGCAACCCTGGAAGAGATACGTTGAGAAACAGGAAGCTGAGCGCAAAACATCAGACGTGTAGGCAGAAACAGGGTAGCAAAAGGGAAACCAGTCATGAGGAGATGACTGGTTGTCCCTGGTTGCGCCGAGTGCAAAAGAACCGATTAGCACCAGGCTGCAGCGGAATTTTTATTTTTAAAGTTCGGAATAGAGAGAGACTATAGATTGACAATCGGAGATGTAGGCAATAGATTACCCAGATATATAATCACGTGTTGAAGGTCGACGTCCATCAGCTTTTTATTTGACATGCCAAAGACAAAGACCTCAACTCCTATTGGCCTCATAAAAATAAGTACTTTGGTCAAAGTCTAAAGCCTGCTTGACTTTTCTCGCACTCTCTGTCTCTCTGTCTCTCACTCTCTGTCTCTCTGTCTCTCTGTCTCTCTGTCTCTCTGTCTCTCTGTCTCTCTCTCTCTGTCTCTGTCTCTGTCTGTCTGTCTGTCTCTGTCTCTGTCTGTCTGTCTCTCTCTCTCGCAAAGACAGAGACAAATCGCCGCACTATCTAGACTTACATGTACAGACAGTCAGGGCCTACGTGCCAATGCCAAGAAAGAAGACCGATGATATTAAGGACAAATGTCTCGTGCAACTGGCGGACGTGTGAACAAAGTACTAAAGACGTCCAAAATGTCTAAAGTTAGTTTAGTTAAAGGAGCAGACAAATCACGAACCCGTTAAACTCGAGATGTTTATATAGCTTCTACCAAGAAAGGCCTGCTACTTCTTTGTCTGAGAAGCCTTCAGGCGAGTGTACGCTGTTGTCAGCTGTTTTCCAGTCTTTGGCACCACCACCACCATCACCACCACCAGCTACCCTTGTGTTCATCAGTCTCACACGTGTTTCTTGCGTGAAATAACTAACATGCCTGTCCTCCTGGTCTCAGAGGTCTGTCTGGCTGTCTGTATAAGCATGTACGTATGCATGTAGGCTCTTCTGTCTACCACCCCAAGGGTTTCCAATCAAAATTAAAGTTTTCAAGAATTCCTATGGCACTGACTCATCTGATCCTCCACCTTTCAATCTTTCTCGACCTAAACGAAACCCGCCTTAGCATCTCCTCTGCCTCCTCCTCCTCTTTCTGGTTTCTTTCGCAACCGGACTCAGATCTCCATTTTAAATTTCCGGACAACCCCCCTCCCCGACTAGACGCAGCGCTCGTGAATAAGTTGCTACCCTGTGGTTAGTTCACATTCACAAATTGCACTTATAGAAATTTGACTTTTGGACTTTACGATTACGATTATAACTGTGATGAGATCGATGGTTAGACCAAAGCTCTGGAATAATTTCTCCGTTTTGTCGTTGCTTCTTTTTTCCACTCAGACTTCGACCTGAGTCATCCGACCTATTTCCTGGTTCTTTTCCTCTTTAGGCAGCATTTCTATCTCACCAGACTGACCCAATGAAATTGACCTTGGTGATGGGCGCTGGCACACCATCGACTAATGACTTAGAAATTTTCCGGTGTTGTAGAAAAATGTGATGAGAGGAATCATGGATGGAAATGGACGACGAGGAAAATTTATTATAACAGTGATTGAACGATTTACATCAAGGATGGGTTCAAACAATATCTGCACAGCTTGAGAATAGCAGCGCTGGATCGGGAACTATATGGAAACTATTGCTGATGGGTGCATTGGACACCTATGGGCTTCGGCTCATGAATCATGATGATGATATAGGTCACGCAATAATATGATGATGGAAACTCTAAAGCCAAGTTAGATCACACAACATGAATGGATTCCGAATCCGAGCCCGTGATCTGTGAACACGACTATATCTGATACCTTGCATTCGAAGAACGCGCTGACTGTTACACTTGGCCGGTGAACGCGTCCTTCGCCTCATCTCTCCCACCCGGGCAGAGCGTCTTCCAGCTCGTTTAACGGAATCCATCGTCGTTTCAAATCCCAATCCTGGAGACATTTAAACACCTCAAGACTTATCTTTTTAAACAATCATATGACTGCCATTAACTTTTTGAACTCGGCTGAGCTACGGTGCTATACATCATCATCATCATCATCATCATCATCATCATCATCATCATCATCATCATCATCATGTATTTATGTCATCTATATATGCATCCATATACACCGAGCACATGTATGCAGTATGTATGCGAGTATGCATATATGCATGCATGCATCTCGGCTCTTGTGCATACCGAGCACATTCGAAGACCTATCGAAAACAACATGAACACGGTCATCTGTTGGATCTAACCAGCTGCGACTAACATAGGAAGTGAATGCAACTGTGGCTGAGTTAAAAGGACAAGCACACGTACATTCACAGGAAGAGACGGCCCCAAAGGGACAGATCGTACCCCCACCCCCATCTACGCCATGTCCGTAGGGTACAATGCAATCAAATAATCGGATACCTCAATTATGCGAGAAACCGCTGTTAGGTTCTGAGTTCTGACTACAGCGCAGCCAACAGGAGGTACTTACACATTAGTATTCTGTGTAATATACATACATATGTATATATATACTATATATAGTGTAATATATATATATACAGGTTTGCCTCATATATCATGTGTAAAATAATTAATATATATATATATAAGTAATATTATATATGTAATATCATAATAAGTCTAATTGATGGATTATACAAGGCAGAATTGGTCCTGTTACTGTTACTTCTCTCACATGTTCTATATGTTCTGGTTATGCACGTACGTACGTAATTATGCGTGCATATATGTATGTATGTATGTACGCATGTATATGTATGTATGTATGTAATGTGTATTTATGTATGCATGTGTATATATGTATGTATGTATGTGTGTTTATGTATGTATGTATGTATGTATGTATGTATGTATGTATGCATGTATGCATGTATGTATGTGTGAATATATGTATGCATGTATTTATGCATGTAGGTATTGTATGTATGTATGTATATATATGTATGTATGCATGTATGTATATAGGTCTGTATGTATAATATTGTATATATATACGTACGTGTGCATGTTTGTGCGTTTATGTATAAAAAATACGTATGTATGTATGTCTGTATGTATGTATGTATTTGCGTACTTATATAAGCGTCCTGGAAAAACGTCACAAGGCGCTAAACATAGACATTATTTTCTAATGGCTGAGAAACAGGTTAGGCCTTTGGAGTCTTTTACGAACTTGTGTAGGTCTAAAACATCATCACAACAGTTTTATGGCCATCAAGAGTCATAAAACACACAGCAAAGCAAGGTCATGCCAAGTATATGGAAATCTGCGGATTTTCGTTGTGGGTCTGTTTCTTTGCACGTGCAAAAAACAGTTCCAGTTTTGGTGTCGTCTTTTGGCAGAAAAACAACCCATAAAAGCTGAGTTTGGGATCCTAGAATAACCACAGGCGCTCAGTCAAACCCAGTTCTCAAGCGCCAGAATTTTGGGTCAGGTCAAGATCTGGGTTTGTGGTCGGGATATAGACAGCATGGTAGGAGAAGTAGGTTGTTTATTTTCACGAGACTGTTTTCGTCTCTGTAAAGGGGACTCCGTGGAAGTGACAGAGATTGTTGGCCTACTTAGAATCTCTGTGGTTTGTATAAGTCTTTATAAGACTCCTTATTGTATACTTCATTATATCGTAATCGTGATCTCCAAACTTCTAAAGCGCCACTCAAAAGCCAAGCGCAGGGCACCAGCTTTTTCATGGTGTCCGTTTTCGCAACCGCTCACTGAGTCTCCTACCATCACAACAGTAGCATGTCTGTAAATCTTCCAATGGTTTAGCAGCTGTGAAATAGTTGCAAAAAAGACAATAGGTTTGAAGACGTCGAAAATATAGAGATAACACTTTTAAAAAAATATTAATGCCATAGA
>JACEVL010000415.1:1780218-1797718 GCA_020284085.1 Aporrectodea caliginosa | reverse complement strand
CCGCCTTCATCCAGGCTTTGGACTGGCACTGCCAGAATACGAGCAGTGGCGGAGTTTTAAACTTTTGTTAGGTTTAAGACTTTCCCGTAATTTCATAATAGCGTTCTAACCTTGGTAGGTCTACATTTTAAAGCTTCTTATGAAAGATTTTGCTAGGTTTAAACTAAACTTTTCCCCTTAATTTCATAATAATGTTCTAACCCTGGTAGGTCTAATTTTTAAAGCTTCTCATGGAAGTTTTTATTTAACCTAAACTTTTCCCCTTAATTTTATAATTATATTCTAACACTGGTAGGTCTAATTTCCAAAGCTTCTTAGGAAAGTTTTTATTAGGTTTAACCTAAACCTTTCCCCGTAATTTCATAATAACGTTCTAACACTGGTAGGTCTAATTTTCAAAACATTTTATGAAAGTTTTTGTTAGATTTAACTTAAACCTTTTCCCGTAATTTCATAGTAACGTTCTTAGGTCTAATTTCCATAGCTTCTTATGAAAGTTTTTGTTATGTCTAAGTTAAAACAGTGGCGTAACGAAGGATTTCAGCGCCCAGGGCAAGAGTTGATGACTGCGGTCTTTTTATTTTCTTGGACTTTTAATCGTTCTTGTCACAGTACTGTGTACCAGGAGGTTGCCCCACTCGGCTCCTTCGCAGTGGCGGCGCCAGACATTTTTTTTTAACCAGGGCATAGGGGCAGGGCAATCATACAAGTAACCAGTGCAGGAGCGGCTTATGCCCCAAGTAAATTCTCGGCAGTGCAAAAATTCTGGCAGGGCAAAAAGCTTTATTACCAGGGCATTTGCCCTGGCTTGCCCTGGTGTAGTGCCGCCACTGCTCCTTCGTTGCGCCATTGACTTAAACTTTTCCGTAATTTGTTAATTTTGGTCGGGGCGCCTCTGAATCGTTGAGTGACGCTTTGTAAATGTTGCAAAATTACACCTACAAATTACAATTGACGAATCTATTTGTGTAGGCATCGTCACAGCTGTCTGTCGTAAATGAGCTGTAATCGTTCTCCGCCTGCGAAAACGGTAGACGGTCCATCTCCAAGAAACAGCAGCAGCAGTAGCAGCATCAGCAGCATCGTCATCTTCGTCACCCTTAGCTTCAACGACCACAGTGCCTGTCTGAAGCGCCGCAACTCGAGAGCCAAATACTGCGGTTCTTGAATCGACGAAACGCGCCTCATATTCTTATCAACTATTTTATTCATCATCTTAACTGTTTTCTGCCGTCGCTCCTGAAAATGGGGATCGAGACACAAACTATGAAGCCGCAGGCGGTCGATAAAAAAGTTCAGGTGCATGATACCAGGTCAGTTCTTTATGTCATACTCGAGAACACAGGGCAGGTCTGAGCAGTGTTTCCGTTAGAGTCCAAAAAGAGGACGTATTTATGCCCTGTCCTAGAATTTATTTGGACGTAGCTCATGTCTTATGGCTGTCACTAAAAAAAATTCTGGACGTTTTGGACGTTTTTTTATGGACGTAAAAACGGCCATTTGGGCGTTAACGGAAACACTGGGTCTGAGTTAGTTTCTGCGTGTTAACACCACCATCTGTTATGCTAAATATATATATTCGTTTATTTTAATTTAAACTGACAGCCCGCAGTATGATTGCATGAAATAGTAGAAACACGTGATAACAAGTTAAACAATCGATCAAAGAAATTTGATATAGCGCCCCTTCGAGATATCTACTCAGAGGCTCTCCCGGTCCAACCACGGCTGAAACGAGTAGCTTTCAGATAGGTATAAACAGAAAATAAATCCAAAACAGCCGTGTCAAGCCGGTGTGTCAACACTTGGTTGCTGTTTAACGACACTGTGTCATAACAAAGATGATTAGTGTCGCCCTCCTCCTTTCTCCAGGCTTGGGACTGGCACTACCACAGGTAGGGTAATGACGGAGTTTTGGTGTGTCAACACGCCGAACGATCGATTTTTATAGCTGTATGGCAGCCTGTTAGGCACCGATCCGTCCTACTGCTGTTCATTTACCATCGCCCCTGGTGAGTGGAAGGCTGAGCCAACCTTATGGGGCTGGTGGGTATCGAATCCGTGTCCTTCTGTTCTATGTGCCTGTGTATTACCATTCAATCATCACCCCGCTGTCGCTTTAAATGTTTTTCTTCTGAAAATAGTCTCGGTAACATAGATTTAACAATCAAATAATTATGATATAAGTATAAAATGGAAACGATTTTGGTTTTGTGACTGCAGCGTATAAGCTTATATATACGCTGCAGTCACAAAACCAAAATCGTTTCCATTTCTAAGTGAGTCACAATTAAGAAGCGAGGACAATGATTTCAGAATGCTGTAAGAAAATTATGCAGCAGTCGCTTCTATACGCCATGTTATCGTCATTGTGTTTAATTACATATCTGATCTCAGTCACCTAATACTATGTATTCCATTCTCTTCTTTATCGACATAAAGCTGGCCCAGTTAACTGCATTGGTTAGACGGAACCTCGCTAGAACATACGCTCTTCTTGTTCTCGTTCTTCTTCCTCCTCCTCCTCTTCCTCTTCTTCCTCCTCCTCTTCCTGTTCCTCCTCCTCATCCTCCTTCTCTTCCTCTTCCTCTTCTTCTTCCTCCTCTTCCTCTTCCTATTCATCTTCCTCCTCCTCTTCCTCTTCCTCCTCTTCATCTTCCTCCTCTTCCTCTTCCACTTCTTCTTCCTCCTCTTCTTCTTCCTATTCATCTTCCTCCTCCTCTTCCTCTTCTTCCTCCTCCTCTTCCTCTTCCTCCTCCTCCTCCTTCTCTTCCTCCTCCTCTTCCTCTTCCTCTTCTTCTTCACCTTTTCCTGCCTCTACCCCTTCCCCTTCCTCTTCCCCTTCCCCTTCCCCTTCTTCTTTCTTGAATTTAGATTATTTAACTGTTCTATCGATGTCCTGTGAACAGAAAGAGGACAATTAGCTCGGCCGCAGGATGCGCTGGAGATGCCAATCTCTCGACCACCTGTCCAGCTGCTGCTGTTCCCGCTGCCGGTGCCACCGATGACGAGGCGTTTCTTCCTCGCAAGATTCAGAAGCTGGTGGCCATCTCCAACGAGGGATGGGGTGACTTCTTCAAAAGCAGAGACAACTTCGTCACGATGCACATCTGCTGAACTCCAACGGATGATGGCAGTTGCTGCAGCAGCAACCCATCCGCTGTTGCCAGAGTGCAGATGCACCACGACGCACAACTGAACCGATTGTGGACGGTTCTCTATTGTTCGTCTAGATATTATATACATGTATTGTATCCATGTTATGTAGAGTCTGGCTTTTAAAGAACATTACTTCATTCGTAATCGTAATTGTAATCTCCAAATATCTAAAGTGCAACTTTAAAGCTAGGCGCAGTATACCAGCTTATTCATGAGCGCTGCGTCGAGTCAGATGGGTTGTCCAGAGGGTAGTGAAAAGGAGGTTCAAGTCAGGTTTCCATAGAGTCCATAAAGAGATAGAGATATAGAGATAGAGATAGAGATAGACAGACAGACAGACAGATATACAGACAGACATACAGACAGTCAGACAGACAGACAGACAGACAGACAGACACAGATATAGATATTGAGCGAGAGTGAGTGAAAGAGGCACAGGAATTGCTAAGGCGAGTGTCGTTTAAATCGAGAATAACTGTAAGAAGAGTTAGGGTAGGATTTCTTGAAGAGGTGAGACTTTAATTCTGCGTGGAAATCCCGAGGGTGGTGAATAAGGAAGCCTGAGCAGATGATGTTGGGTGAGTGATAATGGAGGAATCGTAGAGTGCTCTACTATTATATCTTTTATGCTATCGCTTATATTAATCTTCTATGCTTTTAAATGCAAATGCGGAAGATAATTAAAGAACAGCGATATGCTACTTTTCTTTCATGCATCTAGAATCACCGTTTACATAAGATGCATTATTATTTAGGGTGATCAATTCAAACCTCGTACACCATATTGTGTTATCGCTTATGATAACGTTATATTTTGGATTATAAATGAGGCTTGCAGACACAATGACAAAAGTATCACATAGTGCAGCGCTTCCCAAGCTTTCCAGTGTCACGGACCGGCAGGAATTTTCCACTGCAGGAGGACCAGTGCCAAATTTATAAATTATTTACCTATTTCGTCTTAGATCACCTGAATTCCTCAAAATGTATCAAAATTGATTTAAATGCACGTTTAGCCAATTGTATGACTCTATTGCCCTTTAAATGCTAGCCTAATAATAAGTGTTTTTGTTATGACTTTCAAACATATTAGCGCCATTTCTTGATTCCGAGACAATTTGACCAGTTTGTTTACTCACTTTGCGAACCGGCAACTAAAAAAGCTCGCGAACCGGCACCGGTCCGCAGACCACCACTTTGGGAGGCACTGGCACACTGAATTCAGCAGCCCTTTGTTCAGACTTTAAGATGAAAACCTTATACAGTTGCGAACTTAGGGTGAATCATAACCGACTGACATTGTTTCCAACACGTTTTGTTGTTTTGCCATCGTGTACTAAACTCCTCGGTTGTTCTTCATGTTTCAGGTACTCGAGATGCCCTATATTATCTAGATTAGCTCTATCTGTAGTCTGAAAAATCTTCTCCACCTTCTTAATTGCATCCTCCTTCTCTTCCTCTTGTGTTTTACCAGAGATGGAGAAGAATCTGAGGGTTCTTCCACTATCCCGGGTTAAACACGAGACGAAGACAAAAATGTTCAGTTGAATCTGCGTGCATGGGTATAAACCTTAAACTGATCTTGCAAAGATTTATAATATTTCCTGATGGATCTCAAGAAAGCATGACATACAGACATTGCCAGCATTGTTGTTGCAATTAATCAAATGTTTAGCATTGTTAGCTTGAAAGCTATTATTAAACAGAATGACGTTGTTTAACATCACGTGTTTCAATTTGTGTTCCCTATACAGAAAGAAACAATATATATACATATATATATATAGTGACATAGAGAGTGTGTGTGTGTGTGTGTGAGTGAGTGAGTGAATGAGTGAGTGAGTGAACGAGTGAGTAAGCGAGTAAGCGAGTGAAAAGGGATACAGAGAGAAGTGAGACGAAGATAGAAAAGCGAAACACAGAGAAAAAGAATAGAGGAGTGAGACAGATGGGATAGAGAGACAGAGAGGTAGACGGAGAGACACAGAAACGCAGAAAGAGAGAGAGAGACAGAGAGAGAGAGAGAGAGAAATAGAAAGACACATACACACATAGAGAGAAGTTGAACTATTTTTGTCGGCTCTCTTCGGCTGCTTGGGAGAGGTTGATTGCTAATGAAAATGTCATCTCGTCATCTTTCAAACCAAGTACAGTTCTCAATAAGTACTGCAGCTGTTCGTAGGGGTTCGTAACAAACGAGCAATGACCTTGGCAAGTCCTTCCGTACCAGACTAAAAATGCATTCACAAATATCAGTAGTACAGCTTGACCTTGCGAACTAATCCAAGGTCTCGTTGTGGGGTACCGGGCAAACGATAAATGAGGTCCACAAGTTATAATCCTTCTAATCCATTTCCAGGTCCTTGGACAGACAGACAGACATACATGCATACATACAGACATACAGACAGACAGACAGACAGACATACAGGAGCGTAGCCATACTTTAAATTCAAGAGGAGGCAACTTCACAGACCATTGGCAAAAATTCTGGTTATTTGGGTCATTGGTCAATAGAAGGTCCTGCATATAAAGAAAGCACGAGGAGGCAACTGCCTCCTCGTGCCTCCATGTAGCTACGCCTATGCATACATACATACATACATACATACATGCATACATACATACATATAGACAGACAGACAGAGACAGACAGACAGTAAGAGTAAGAGAGACAGAGAGAGATAAAAGACGTGAACTAAAACCTCTGATTTTTCAATGGCTACATGTGCTAGTGCGAGCGTGTGTGCGTGTGTGTTTGTGTGCCTATAGTGGCCCTATAGATCATTTCCAATTGTGATCCACAATGGTAGACAGGATGGTGGGATTCACGGATAACTGGCTATTATTCACTGAAGCAGGGAAACATATCTGCCAACAGTTACAACAATAGCTGAGGGTATAAGCGAAATCTAGGATTGCTTAATATCATAATTTCTATGTTGTAACTTCTAATGCGCCGGTGTCTAATGCAAGAGGCATCAACCTATGGCGCACCAGAAACAAGCCGCGATCTGGTCCAGAAGATCAGTCGAAAGACAGAGAGGCAGGTTATAATGGTGGATAAAATGTTTGAAAAAACGTCAAGTCTTAAGCTGAGAACGAAATGGCCAAAGCGACTGAGCAGAACGGACAGATACAGGGACAGAGTTCTAAAAACTTGGTCCAGCAACAGAAACACTCGTTCACCAAGAACTGTTCTAGTCTTAGGTATGACCGGAGAAAGATGACCTCGTTGAATAATGACCATTTTGGTCAACCTGGGTGCTTGGATCGGACCTTGTGTTCTGCTACTCGTCTTTTCGGCAGTATACCCAAATTTGGCCATGTCTCTTGTTACAAGCGCGACGTTCTCCACTGGCTCCCCTCTGAGCAGAGGATTGCTTACAGGATAGCTGCTCTTTTATCTGGCGCTGCTTGCAAGTCATCGACATATATTGACAATATATGTCGATGTTGCAAGTATACTCGCTCCTGCCTATCTTTGTGAGCTGGGCTGCCCTGTCCCTAGTGCTATAAGGGCTCTCGATCCCTCTGCTCATCTGAACAGGGTCTCCTCGTGTCCATTTTCCCCTTACCTCCACTATGCAGAACCGCGTTTTCTCGGCGGTGGGTTCCTCGACCTGGAATGGTCTCCCTCTGGAGCTTCACCTCTTTCCCAGGACCTTCTCTCCTATTTTCTATTCTCACCTGTTAGTCGTGCTGGAGTTGGGAGCGCCTCTGAGTAGTTTTCTTGAAGGGGCGCTATATAAATGTTCGTTATGAATGAATGAATTTTCTGAGGAATGAAGACTGACTTTAGAAACTGTGGTTAGCCAGCATTCGATGTTTTGTAAACTATGTGCCCAATTTAAAACAAATTCTTCGCTGAGTATAGGAAGACATGCGAAGATTAAATATATATCCTACGTCTTCGAAACATCTATGTATCCAATATCATACTATCACACATGTGCTGATACACACATATACTAGCAAATATGCGGAAATACACGCATGGATATATGCATATGTATATATACGTGCATGCAGGCAGGCATACATACATACATTATGCATAGATGCAAACATACTTACATACATACACACATACATACATACATACATACATACATACATACATACATACATACATACATACATACATACATACACACATACATATGTACAAACTACATACAAACATACATAAAGTATATATGCGTACAAACTTGCATACATACATACATTCTTACATACATACACGCAATACATACAGTACATACATAAATACAGTACATGCATATACACATATACATGTACATGCATAAAATACATACAAAAATGCACGCATACATACATACATGTACATACATACGGATTCTTCCCATGTTGATTTTTTTAAACTAGTTGTACGACGCAGACCACTTTAAATCACAACAATGTCTAGGTTTTTCTTTCATGAAAAGGCAGGTCCTATTGTCGTGAATAAATAATATCATTTTCTTTGATAGCAAATAATTCTAGTACTTAGTAAAGGCTGGCATTCTACACACCTCTCGCGACATACATAACGGAAAGTACTGCAAATTTCTGTCGGGGTCAGACCAGATTAGGCCGTAAAGTCTTCGAGGGTTGAAGCGCCCTGTTAGTTAGAATCTCGATGCTTTTATGAAGGCCACGGCGTTCCATACTATGTGTGCACGTCGTTGCTGTGCTGCCCCTGCGGCCATTCGACGTAATCAAGCGCTGGCTTAAATCCTTTCTTATTTGCCTGAAACAAACAATCGCAAACAAAATTAATCAATCAATCAATCAATCAATCAATCAATCAGAGAATCAACCAATCAATCACAAAAAAACACCGGAATCATTGCCCTTACTGCACATATCTTGCCTCCATCCATTCGTTTAAAATTGTATTACTCTCTAATATATCCTTATTTAGCTTATTGTAATCTAGTATGGGCCTCAACCTACACTACAAGGTTACAAAGACTGATAACTTTGCAAAAACAGGTGATTCGTATAGTGGCTGGTACTACTTATGGATCTCATACCAACCCTCTATTTTTTAATTTTAAAGTATTAAAATTAGAGCAGCTCAGGCTGTTCCAAATTGGTGAATTTATGTACAAGTACGACCGAGGCCTACTACCTCCAGTATACAAGGGATTCTTTAATCTTGCCTCAGAGGTTCACTCCCACTTAACAAGAAACTCCGTAAATTATAGAAGTGTCTTTGCCCGCTCTAACACTCGTCAGTTATCAATAAAATCTATTGGTGCCACTACCTGGAATAAAATTCCTCAAGAAATCAGAAAATCTCCCTCACTTACACTGTTTAAGAATAAGCTTCGCACTTATTTAGTTGAAGGTAATTATTAATACTTTGATATATTAATCTTTTATTTCCATGTGTCTAACTGCACTTCCCACTCATTCCTTTTTAGTTTTGATGTTTAGTTTTAATTAGTTAAGGTTAGTTAAGATTTTTATGTTAATCAAGTCAACAACTGTTATACTACGTAAAGCATCTTTCGGTCACCACATATTCTGTTGAAATTATGTAGAGGTGTCCCTACTTAGCGGGATCTTTGATCCCTTCAGGGCCTTCCCTTGTGGCATTCAACAATCCATACTTAAAAGTGCAATCTGATTTATAATCATTGTTTATTGTTGTTTGGCTACAAATAAACGATTGATTGATTGATTGATTGATCATTCAATCATTCAATCATTCGTGGGGCGCGGTGGTGTAGGGGTATGCTCGGTGCCTTGCAGACGGAGGGTTGCGGTTTGAATCCGCCTCAAGTCGCCACGTAGGGACCCTGGGCAAGTCCTTCACTCGCAATTGCTCATGCGCTTCGTCGTGAAACTCCGATACAGCGTCAGCGCAGTAGTCGGGAGCGCCTCTGAGTAGAAATCTTGATGGGGCGCTATAACAAGTCGCCATACATACATATATACATTCAATCATTCAATTCAATCAATCAATCAGAAATTATATAGCGCCCCCTTCAGATCAGAGGCGCTCCCTACCCAGGCCAGGCGGCAGAGAACAGTACTGAGCAACTGATAGCACTGGGACCTTGGGGAGGAGACGCACCTTCAGAGGAAATCCGTTAAAACAAGTCATTAGTTAATTACAATAAAACTGCTGCGTTTTCTAACCTATGATAATGCCCAATATATATCTAAATCTGTCATTTTGGGGGCCCGGTGGCGCATTGGATAACATCTGGCACAGAGACCGAGAGGTACCGAGTTCGAGCCCCCGTTGGGCGGATATGCTTTGTAGGCTGCTATTAGCGCCGTTGTATTGCAGGCTGTCTGTTCTGTTAGTAGTTAAGAATTAAATTGCATAACATGTAAATGTACAGCGCAGTGCGTTTGTCAGGCGCTTCAATAAAGAAAAGATTATTATTATTATTATTATTATTATTATTATTATTATTATTTTGATTAAATTCTTATTATAAAGATCAGTTAAATTTAGTTGATCACGGAGTACGATTTCTAACGTGTAACCTCTGGTTCAGATTGTCTTATCCTGACACCGCTTACGTCGGCCTATGTACGTGTATGTGTCTGTGTGTATGTGTGTATGTGTATGTGTGTATGTGTGTATGTATGTGTATGTGTGTATTATGTATATACATATCTGTTTCATTTCAAGTAATATAGAAGTACTTAAGTTTCAACTACAAGTACCAGTAAAAGTATTTTGGTCTCATACCAAGTACTTAGGTTTCAAGTATAAGTACAAGTATTTAGGATTTAATGCAAGAGTATTTGGCTACTGTAAGAGTATTTATGAATCGTACCGCATGACCCAGCTTGTTTATGCAATTTATGACGTTGACGAATGTTGCTTTGTGAGCTTCATAGAGGTCGTTGCTAAGGAACGTGGCTGACTCCGGCATCCCATACTCCACGGCTGCCTTGTTAAACGTGTCGATGTTGTCCATGGCAACGAGCGGCACGTGAGAGTTGCCTTGGTATTTGATGGCGGGTAGCCCGCTAGATTCTCGCAACTTGTTAATGAATCTAAAATGGACAATGAGTCTTCATACAATACATACAAAGTAGGGCTGGCACTGATTAAAATAATTTTAGTCGATTAATCTTCAAAATTTAATCGAGATTAATCGATTAAATTCGATTAATTTGGTCCATATTACATAAAGCGTGAAAAACTGTTTCGATTGTATACACTGCAAAATCCTTCAATCATTCGACATGCTAAAGTTCATATTTTTAAACTGAGAAATGTAATCAATAGTAACTACATTCTATCTACAAAAATCTTCAATAATCTCGACATCTTCGACTTTTCCATCAGCGTATTCCTTAAATGCTCAATGATCGCTTAATTTTCCACTCAAATGTATTACATTATTACAGTGTTCGCCATATTGTCTATTCCGGAAATAGGTCGGTTTGGGTCATAAAATAAGTAAAAACATTAATCGAAAATTAATCGAACAAGCCGAAATTAATCGATTAAAATTTTTAACGATTAATCGATTAATTAATCGTTAAAATCCGCAGCCCTAATACAAACACAACAAAAGTAACGTAAGGTGACGTCATTTGAGCACGCACGACAACGACTGAGAAGTAAGTGTAGATGGAAACAATGTAGATCCAAGAACTAAAGGTACCTTTCGTCTGTGATTAAAATGAATATTCTTTAAAACGGTGATAAGAAGTGTTGGTAACTATTATTATTATTATTATTATTATCATTATCATCATCATCATCATCATCATCATCATCATCATCATCATCATCATCATCATCATCATCATCATCATCATCATCATCATCATCATCATTATCATCATCATTCATCATCATCATTATCATCATCATCATCATCATCATCATCATCATCATCATCATCATCATCATCATCATCATCATCATCATCATCATCATCATCATTCATCATTATTATTATTATTATGTTATTATTATTTATCATCATCATCATCATCATCATCATCATCATCCTCATCATCATCATCATCATCATCATCATCATCATCATCATCATCATCATCATCATCATCATCATCATCATCATCATCATCATCATTATTATCATCATCATCATCATCATCATCATCATCATCATCATCATCATCATCATCATATTATTATTATTATTATTATTATTATTATTTATTATCATCATCACCATCATCACCACCGCCATCATAAAATCATTACTATCATCGTCATCGTCATCGTCATCATCATTATTATTGTCTCTTGGTCGGATACACCTACGTTCATCATAAAAAGGAGTGCCGATCCAACAAACAACATTCTACATCTGAAAAGCTTATCTTATCTTAGAAGAAATGTTGATAATGCAGTTTACACGTGAAAAGCGTATCACAAGAGAGAGTGCCAAGAGCTTTCCTCAATTTCAGCTCATAACTGAACTCTCCGTCTTTCTCTGTCTGTCTGTCTGTCTGTCTGTTCTGTCTGTCTGTCAGTCTCTGTCTGCTGTCTGTCTGTCTGACTGTCTGTCTGTCAGCTGTCTGTCTGTCTGACTGTCTGTCTGTCTGTCTGACTGTCTGTCTGTATGTCTGTCTGACTGTCTTGTTCTCTCTTCCAGTTTCGGTCGGTTACGCCTGATGCTGGTCTCGACAGAAAGATATTATATTAAGTGAGCATCACTAGCTAATGACAAGTTATCTATTGCGCCCATCAAATATGTGTTAAAAACCCTGCTCGTGGTCCCTGTATAACCGTCTAGGGGTGGGGTAGGAAGGGCCGAACCTGTACTATGCACTCTAGCTATTGTATCAGACGGTATGTAGGAGTATATATGATGGAGACTCACTTGCACAAGACGATGCCATCTCGCAACCAGAACTGGAACTTCCGCCATTGCGAATCAGGCTGCAACAAATCACACACAGATCACACACAGATCACACACAGAACACACACATATCACACACAGATAACACACAGATCACACACAGTTCACACCTAGTTCACACACAGATCACTCACAGATCACACATAGTTCACACATAGTTCACACATAGTGCACACATAGTTCACACACAGTTCGCACACACAGATCACACACAGATCACACACAGATCACACATAGTTCACACATAGTTCACACATAGTTCACACATAGTTCACACATAGTTCACACATAGTACACAGATCACACACAGATCACACACAGTTCACACATAGTTCACACATAGTTCACACATCGCAGATCACACACAGTTCACACACAGATCACACATAGATTCACACATAGTTCACACATCACACACCGCACACAGATCATAGTTCACACACATAGATCACACACAGATCACACACAGATCACACATAGATCACACATAGTTCACACATAGTTCACACATAGTTCACACACATAGTTCACACACAGTTCACACACAGATCACACACAGATCACACACAGTTCACACATAGATCACACATAGTTCACACACAGATCACACACAGATCACACATAGATCACACACTGATCACACACAGATCGCACACAGTTCACACATAGTTCACACATAGTTCACACATCACACATAGTTCACACACAGATCACACATGGATCACACACGTCGTCAATCGTCACTCATTTAGACATCGAAAGCGACGTATCTGTGCATCGCATGAATACATTCTGATGAAAAGAAGTCTTTGTTCAAAGCGCAATTCGTCTGCTATTATTATAGCTGCGCTGTAGAAATCTTTTATCTGATGAAATGGGAATAGATCGGGCAAACAGGAGTGTGAATGTGAGGCGCCGAATACCTATAATAAGTGATACAATGCAATACAATGCAACTGTGATATGATAATGCCTCCCTACAAAGTTCAAAAGTGCACTAGTAAGGTTGTAAATGTGTGTGTATGCGTGCAAGTAGGAATGTGTAAACATATTGACAATTGATGTTATTAAGGCACAGTGCGGATATGCAACTGATTTAATTAAGAATATACTTACTTACTTACTTTGCATACGTTATATCTATTCCATGTCCGAACATCAAGTGTATTGCGTCTTCTACAGGGTGGCCCAATAAAACATGTCCCACCGGATAAAATGCAATTTCTCCGCAACCAATTGAGGTTTTTCTACCAAAATCTCAGCATTTACAGAGAAATGATTTTGCAACAATCCACAAAAGTTTCAGTAAACAATCACACATAGTTTCCAAAGTTACAGCTGTTTAAATTTGTAATTCCATTTTTTCAAATTTCCGAAGAAAACATGGACAGTCACTTGCAATTTTCAATGTCAAATAAAATCATCTTTCATTGTGAAATCAGAAATCTGTTGAGCAGTTTTTCTCAAGGCATGTTCGAAGTGTCCAACCCTAGCTTTCACACTATAGCTCGAAGTCTTTGTGAAGCTCAGTATGGCCTTGTTGATTGAGTCCTGCTCACAAGACTTTTTCAGCTCTTCAATGTCACTTCGGCATGGGATGAAATGTCTTGTAGCGTTCAAGCATAGCTACCCAGACGTGATAATCAAGAGGGTTAAGGTCTGGAGAGCTTGGTGGCCATTCATCATTGCCAATGAATTCACTGCAGTTGGTGGCACATAAAGCCTTGAGCCAACCGTGCCGTGTGAGCAGGCGCACCGTGCTGCTGGAAAATGAAACCAGACTTGCAGTCTTCAATGAGTCTGGGTAACAGAGTTTCAATGTAAAGTTGAGCGTTTACTTTGGCCTTGTCTGGGATGAAGTGCAGTCTTCCCTTATCGCCGTAACACACGCCAGCAGAAACACATGATGTGCTTCGCAAACTTGGATTTCTCGACCACCAGGCGACTTTTCGTGAAAATCGCGCTTTTTGCCGGCAGACCGAATGCACTTAATATATTTTTAAATATCTGCAATTATTAACAGCTTGCTTCATAAACACTTTCTTTACAACTTGTACATGAGGTCATATGACGGCATCATTATTTGGGCGTTACAAAACAATTTCTTTGTGAAAAACATCTTAAAGAAATAACTATTATTGGACCGCTCATCTGCGGAAATTCGAAAAAATGGAATTGAATATTTAAACAGCTGTAACTTTTGAAGCTATGCAAATTGTTACATGCAGTTTTCATGGATTGTTGTCAAATCATTCTTCTCTAAATGCTTGAATTTTAGTAGAAAAATCTCCATTGGTTGCGGAGAAATTGCATTTTATCCGGTGGGACATTTTTTATTGGTTCACCCTGTAGATGCCAATATCCACTTTATACGTTTGGATACAGTTCTCTCATTTTCACATCATGTCAATCGTATACCTCGAGCATAGCCTTTATCACCTACGTCAACTCCGCACCATCCGTCACTCGCACTCCCTCTGACGCGGTCAACACATCTCGTCACATGCACACATATGTAGGCCCACAGCACTAGGGTTGACTTCGATCAACTCCATCTATGCTGGTCTCTCATCATTGAATCTTTCCAAGCTTCAGTCAATATAGTTAACGCTGCTGTCCGCCGTAATGGTGATCTCCCGAAGTTTGCTCACATAATTTATCTGCCTTCATTCGGGAAACTCTCCACTGGCTTACTGTGTCCCAGCGCATGCAGTTCAAAATTCTTACACTTATGCGCAATTGCGGCAACTCTCTGGTCGGGGTAGCTTCTTCATACCTTCAGAACCTTTGTACCCCGGTCTCTTCACTCCCTGGGCGCTCCTCTCTCCGCTCGGCCCCCAGAGGCCTTCTTGTTCTCTGCAAGCGCGGTGTTACTGTTCAATCTAGAAGCTTTGCTTATGTCGGCCCCTCTAGCTGGAACCATCTTCTGGAGAAACTGTGGCTTGAGCTCCTCAGCCTTCCTCTTCCCCTGTTTCAGAAACGCCTGAAGACTAGTGGGCCTATCTTATTGGGTCCGGAGCGCCTTTGAAACTCTGAGTGGCGCAATATAAATGTTCAATTACACAGTACACTCACAGATCACACATAGTTCACGGTGAATTGAACGGACGTTCGGAGTTTTGTTGCAAACAGATGAAGCGCATAAAAAGCACACAGACGACGACGATGATCGATACACAAATGCGTAATATGTCAAACCAACGCAAGGTGGGTGGTCTGTTCCAACGGTGGCACTCATCCAGGCCTTGACCTTCTCCGGTATCCCTAGTCGCTCCAATTCGTCGTATTTATGCAAACAAATCTACAATTTGTAAATTCTGGTGAAAAGAAGAAGTCTTCATTCAAAGTCCACGTCGTGTGCTATTATTATAGCGGCGCTATAGAAATCTTTAATATGATGAAATGGGAATAGATTGGGCAAACAGGAGTGTGAATGTGAGGAGCCGAATATCTATGTAAACAATAAAATACAATTGTGATAAGATAATGCCTCCCTATCAAGTTCAAAGTGCACAATAAGGAAGTCAATGTGTGTATGTATGTAAGTAAGAATGTATGTATTTATGTATTTATTTATGTATGTAATGTTCGAATGTTGTACTCATATTGACAACTGATGCACCAAAGTGCGGATATGCAATTGGTTTGATTAAGAATGTACTTACTTACTTACTTTGCATACGTATCTATTCCATGTCTGAACATCAAGTGTATAACGTCTTCAAGATGCTCATATCCACTTAATATACATTTGGATGTCTTCTACCGTCTCCGCCTTTATTCAGATAAACCCCAATTCATCTGGCTTGGCGGTCGAGCCCAGCTAGCCAAGATTGACATGGAATTTCCCCGCGCTAGGTTCCCAGATGTCCATTACTCTGTTCGTTATCTGGGCGTTAGACTGGATCTAGTTCTCTCATTTTCAGACCATACATGTCAATCGTATCTCTCGAACAGGCATTTATCATCTACGTCAACTCTGCACCATCCGTCACTCGCTTTCCCCTCACGCGGTCAGCACTCTCAGCCACGCATTGATTTGTACTAAGGTTGACCTCGGTAACTCCATCTCTGCTGGTCTCTCTTCACTAAACCTTTCCAAGCTTCAGTCAAAACTTAACTCTTCCACCCGCCTCATTGGTGGTCTCCAGAAGTTTGCTCATATATCTGCCTTCGTTCGGGAAACTCTCCACTGGCTTCCTGTGCCCCAGCGCATTCAGTTCAAAATTCTAACACTTACGCGCAACTCTCTGGTCTGGGTTGCTCCTTCAGACCTTATGTAGCTCGGTCTCTTCACTTTGTTCACTCCGTGGTAGCTCCGCTTTTCTCTCCGACGCCAAAGGCCTTCTGGTTGTTCCTGCATGCACGGTGTTACTGCTCAAGCCCCTCTAGCTGGAACCATCTTCCGGAGACACTGTGGCTTGAGATCCTCAGCTCTTCTCTTTCCCTGCACCGGAAACGCCTGAAGACTATTTTATTTGTAAGTAACAGGACTGACTTTGGTCGGGAGCGCCTCTGAATCTCTGAGTGGCGCTATATAAATGTTCAATTACAAGTATAACACATTATACATGTATGGTGAATTGAACGGACGTTCGGAGTTTTGTTGTTACTGTTGAAGCGCATAAAAAGCGACGACGACGACGATGATAAGATATGCGTAATATGTCAAACCAACGCAAGGTGGGTGGTCTGTTCCAACGGTGGCACTCATCCAGGCCTTGACCTTCTCCGGTATTCCTAGTCGCTCCAATTCGTCGTATTTCTGAAAACAAATTATTATTATTAATATGATTATTATTATTATTATTATTATTATTATTATTATTATTATTATTATTATTATTATTATTATTATTATTATTATTATTATTATTATTATTTATTACTATTATTATCATCATCATCATCATCATCATCATCATCATCATCATCAATCATCATAGTGATCATAGGTCATCTCAGCATCATCATCATCATCAGCGGGAGGAATGACACGATCCTGGGCCCTGGGGCGGATCTGGATAAGTAAATGTATGTACACCAAAGTGCGGATATGCAATTGGTATAATAAAGAATATACTTACTTACTTACTCACGTGCTTACTTACTTACTTACTTACTTACTTGTTTACTTACATTGGACGTGGGCTTTAGCCATTGTAGCCAACCGGGTCTGACTGTAAGTGTTGTACACTTACCTCCTCCAATTTCTTCATCGCCGCCAACGTCTGGCCCGCTTTCTTCGCTTTGTAGTTTGCCATTCAGCTCTGAAATGAAAAACAGTTTTGCTGAGCTATGCCACTGCGACTTCAAACAACCGATGCGCATTTGTATTTGTGCAGCTTCTACGGTTTATCAACGGAGCTTCAGACTACGACGGGGGAAGGTTACCGCAACAGCGTCCAGCTTATGCGATTCAAGTTACCAAGCACCAACACATGGTCCATGGAGAGTAT
>JACEVL010000415.1:1770218-1775218 GCA_020284085.1 Aporrectodea caliginosa | reverse complement strand
AAAGATGTGTAACTAGATCAGAAGCGTATATATAACCAGGAAACAATTTCGTGGGGTTTTTAGTTTTCGAGAGTTTCCATTGGACATAGTCGTATTTTTCTACATATTTAGTGTTAATTACATAAATGCATTTATTCGGTGGGGGTGGGGTTGAACATGTAAAACTACCCCTATATATTCCATGAACGAGATCATCAAATTCCCCAGTGCATAGCTACATCTTACTGCAGCCAGAGGCGTTAATATTAACCGTGAGTTAAAATCGTTTCAATATTGTCTTATATGCTTGTCTTCCGCATGACGTCATACACGTGATTCGTGTAATGCATGTATATTCATTTATTTCCACAATACAACTAACAGTTAAACCTCTGTAGGTGTACAGTCACAGTTGACAGTATGTCATAGTAGGGCCCTAGCTACTAGACTGTGGTTCTCCTCTGCTTGGGAAGTTGGGACACGCTTCCCCCAAGAATTCGTCAGGCCCAGACCTAGTGTCACCTACAGAATTTAAAAAGAAACCGCGCCCCTTCCTAATAAAAGAAAACTCATTATCTCATCTTGCCTATTGTCCATTTATATTGTTAGTTGAGACTGTACTGAGATTCTTTTTGAGAGTAGATGATTGATTCTATTAATCAAGGCTTTGACTGTGCTGTCACTACTTATTATTGTTACCACATGTCGTAACTCATTGTTCCTTGAAATGGCTTCAATAAAAGATTGAGTAATTGATTGATACATAACATGCATACATGCATACATACAAACATACATACATGCATACATACATACATTGTTGGGAGACCTAATCGAGACACTGTTGACGGTACTTTGTCCTAGATTGAAGAGACATTCTGGATAAAGCTAAATATATTTAGTATTGAACTGAACTATATATTGAAAGTAGGCGTGATGTTATGCTTACTAGAAATATACGAATATCGTTACTGTTACAGAGACAGGAAATAGGATAGTTGATGAACTATATCAGGTATAGTTAAGAAGGAGTGTTCTCTCCTATTTAAACCAATGTAAAAGATTCGTCGTCGAAGCTTGGCAGTTTTCGTTAGGCCTGTTGCCGTGTGATGTCGAATTCTCAGTAGAACTGACCAAGACTTCCATGTACTAGATAAGTCTAGTTAACTAGTTAAACTGTTGGTTTCGTGTCCTCTGTGGCCAACCAAGTTGTTTGTTTGCTGTGCAACGTTCTCGAGAATTGGAGACGTGTGGAGCTGATGTTCTTCGATAAGGTTGTATGTGTGTTACTATTACGGATTTTGTTTTATAATATACATTCTATTTTACCCTAGACACGAGTTTTTCTTCATTCGTAGAGTAGCACCTTACATTTGGGGGCTCGTCCATTTGCGAAAATGTTGGGGTTCGTTTACATTCGTCTAAAAGCGAAAATTTCGTAAGGTAGACGTAGAAAGCAAGAAAATTGTAGTTTCGTCCAAAAGACGGTAGCACCTTACATTTGGGGGCTAGACCTTACATTTGGGGGCTTCGTCCAAAAGTGACGTTAATGCGAAAAGGCTAAAAGCGAAAATTTTGTAGGGACTTTTCTAAAAGAGTCTAGAGACAAAATTGTGGAAAGTACCCATTGAAAATTTCGTAGAGTAGTGTCTAAGAGAGACGAAAAAGTGAAAAATTGAAATTGAGGAGACTAAAAGAAAAGTCGAAAAAGTCGTAAAGTAGACAGAAAGAGGAGGAAAATGAGTAAAGATAGGAAGTAATAGAGAAAAGTCCTAGAGATATTGATGTGAAATAGTGAAATTACTAGGCATAGAGGTGAATTGAGAGAAAACTTCGAAGGAAATTGAAGAAATTCGAAAATTGTCAAATTAAGTATTGGGAAAATTTTGACAAAGTGGCTGAAATTGATAGCCTAGAATAGAGTTAGCATGCAAAAAGGTAAAGTAGTTGTATGTTAAAAAGGAAAATTGAAAAGTTTTGCGTCGAAGAGAGTCGATAGTAAAATTTTGAAAAAGGGGCGTGTCAGTGAGATTTTGGACAATTTTTAAATTGAAAGTCAGTAAGTAGACTGATAGTTTGAAATGCCTCAGTGGAAAAGTTTAGAGGAGAAAAGAGAAAAGGCAGTAGCGTGTAAAGAGAGAAGAAAGCAGAAGAAATTGGAGGAAAGAGTAAGAAACAGAGCAGTAAATAGGCCATTGGAGGAAGCATCGATTTTTGTTAAACGTATGGCTGAAGCTACAAATAGAGGAGAGGTGATTGACAGTCGAAAGTTGGATGAAATATGGGCGGAAATAGCTCGTGAGACAGAGAAATTGGCAGAGGAAGATAAAAAATTTCTTTTTGATAGGGAACAAAAAGAAACGAAAGTTAGGCCCAGTTGTCTAAAATTGTCAGGGAATACGCCTACGAATGAAAACGCACAAGATGTGAGGTTTGATTCGAAGGTGGCCAAAAAGGGAAAAAGAAGGTGCACTTTGAAGATACGAATGAAGGTTTTCGGTCGAACGTGCATGATGACTCGAAGGAGAATAAAAAAGTTGTTCCTAATTCGGTGTGTCGTGCTGTACGAAGTCATGTCAGTGTCGATACGCAGACCGAGGAACAAATGCATGATACTGAATTGCCTTTGTGTTGTACTGGTATTCTTTTTCCACGCGTTGGTTCACAGCGTCAAATAGTTGTGCAAAGAAATTATGGGGCTGTACACAGTTTGGCAAATTGGGATTCTTTGAATTGGTTGGACTTTACAGTTGCAGACGAGGAGAAAATGATGGAGTTTGTGGATGGTAAAAATGACACTGTTCCGTTAGTTGATATTCAGGTTGACTGTGAGTTTGTTTCGGGAACTATTCGCTGTGGATACTTTTATACAGTACCACGTGGCATTGATTTGATACTGGGCAACGACATAGTTACGGTTGAAGAGCCGTTAGAAGGGTCGACTGAAGTGAGGGGTCCGTACATACATAAATGCATACATACACACATGCATACATGCATACATATATACATACATACATACATAAATAAATAAATAAACACAAATGCACATACATGTATGCATACATACATACATACATACATACATACATACATACATACATACATACATACATACATACATACATACATACATACATACATACATACATGCATACATACATGCATACATGCATACATACATACATACATACATACATACATACATACATACATACATACATACATACATACATACATACATACATATGCATGCATACATACATACATACATACATACATACATGCACATACATAAATACGCACATGCATACTCACATAGTTACATACATGCAGTGCATACATGCATACATGCATGCATACACGCATACTTGAATACATACATACATACATTCTCTTGCTCGCGTGGGTTACAGTCACGTGAGTTACCGCAGACTGTGCACGTGGCCTACTTATATTATTTGCAACATGAACTGCATGGGATGCATGGAATCAGACAGATTTAAACAGTGAATACGGAAATCGAGCTGCGATTCCAGTTCAACCATTAACGTGGGATTCAACTGAAAGAGAGAGGATCGTACAAGGGTCTGAGTCCACAGACAGCGCTGCAGATATAGCCCTGATATTTGGGAGGATGCGATCTGGAAAGAGTCCTACGCGAAGTCTGACGCCTTGAGGTGTTTCTAAATACAGACGGGCTACCGACGCACTGCAGGAAGCATTCCACTTTCGCTCCATGGACGAACGAATTTACCACCTTTCACACCGAATTACGTTACAAGTAAACGCTGAACAAGAATTACAGTTACCAACCGGCGTGTCTGAACTGTTGCTGTCGCTGTATCCGAAGAAAAGGAAGCGAGAGAGGAGGAGGAAGAGCAGGAGGAGAAGAAGATGATGCGGCTGGTCGACCTGTAATCCGATGATACTAGCCTAGTAGTACAGGCGAACGATGACGAGAAGTTTTCGTTGCACCACCTTCGCTACTTGCATCTGCTGGCTCTGCCAAGACACATACACATCCGCCCTTTCTGCTGGTGAGCCTGTGCGGTGGCGGCGAGGCGCAATGGATGCTGTAGCTGCTGCTGCTGCTGTTGTTGCGAGGCTGCAGAGATACGCCGAGAAAAGGCGCTGGAGGCTGGAGCTGTTCGTCTGCTGTGGGTTCTTATACGTGAGGGAGAGGAAGAAAGAAACGGAGAGAGAGGGAGAGAGAGGGAGAGAGAGACAGAGAGACAGAGAGAGGAAGAAATAAAGAGAGAGTAAGAAAGAAATTGAGGAGGAAGAGACAGCTGCAGACTGTTCTGAATTGTTGTGCTTTAGGAAGAGAAAGGCTGAGACAGACAGACAGACAAACAGGCAGATAAACAGAGAGACGGACTGACGGACAGACACACAGACACAGACAGAGAGAACACACAGACAGACACAGACAATGTAGACAGACACAGACAGACAAGCAGACAGACAGAAGCAGAGGAGACAGAGACAGAGACAGAGAGAGAGAGAGAGAGAGAGACAGAGACAGAGAGAGAGAGAGAGAGAGAGAGAGAGAGAGAGAGAGAGACAGAGAGAGAGAGAGAGAGCCGAAGGCGAATGGGAAGCGGAATAAACTGGCTGCGGCTGCAGCTATACGGTTATTTGTGAAGATAGAGCAAAGGGAGTTAATCTTAGGCTCGTGTATGTATATATAATATTCTTCGAATCGAACGCAGAGCCTGGAATGCCAGGTGCAGCTATTTTTAGACGAGGCTTTATGACGTACACCGACGTCGAGACTAACTAAGTGAGCAGCGCGTACAACTGGAGGCGTCGTACACTTCATGTTGTACACACATCGTCTGGAGATGCAATGGCTACGAATGGCGAATCCCATCACAGCATATAGAACGACAAGCCACGATTCAGAATAAGAACTCGTACTCTGGCCGTGCCAGTCCCAAGCCTGGAGAAAGGAGGAGGGCGACGCTAATCATCTTTGTTAAAACACAGTGTGGTTAAACAGGAACTAACCGTCTCAG
>JACEVL010000415.1:1740218-1765218 GCA_020284085.1 Aporrectodea caliginosa | reverse complement strand
CCCTTTCCGTGACGTCACAATGATAATTATTGTTACTAGACGTCATTATTCAATAGCGGTTACTTCACCCGCAGATCCGAGTGCTGCCCGTACGGCTACGCCATGTCTCAGAAACGAGGGTCACCTGAATCCAGTAATGAAGGAGAAACGACTGAAGGCTCAGACTGCGAATTAATGCAAGGCAGGTTTTAATACTACGTTCTGCACTTCTTTGGTTTTTCAATGAGTCTATCAGCTTTTTTATGAGAAACGCTAGAGAACGTTTGTCATTTTAGGTATCGAATCTTGAGCAAATTTTTTCATCAGCAAAGACGCCAGACTGTATTATAGCTTCATAGTACTAACATAAGCCTATAGGGCTACACTAATTGAATCTAATTAATTATTGCATGTGGTGTTCATTCACGATTTCCATCAGTTTTTTCTGAGAAGCATTTTGAGAACATTTTTCATAACTAGGTACGGTATACCCAAAACTGAGCACATTTTTCATAAACTAAGAACGCGAGAGAACCAGGATCTCACCCGATCCATTCATTGAAAATTGAGCAAGGTTGAGGGCCTGAGGCCATACGGTCGCTATATAGAATCGCGCAGAGCCTCAGGCCTACATTTACATTTACATTACTGTGTTATAGCCTCATAATATTAACATCTAAAATGAATTAGTTCTAATTATTGCAATGCATATGGAGTTCATTGACTATTTCTATTGTAGCAGTATTCCAAGATGAAGACAACACTAAACGTGTGAAACTCGTCTCACTGAGTGACACAACGGTAAGCTACACAACGTTAAAATACAATTCGCAGTACTACGTGGGATCTAAATTTGTGAATTGCTTGAATGGCGTGGCTTATCGACCAACATTTTTCATGATTTTTTCTAGCCAGATGGCTTTATTAGCCAATGCGTATTGTAAAGAGCACAATAATTAACGTGTTCAAGAGAATAGTTAACTTTAACGCTAAGGCAGCAAATCTTATCTAAATGCTTCACAGACTTAACTGAGTTTCTACACAAGATAGAGTTTCCAGTCTGTAGACGTCTAAGCTGTCCTGTATACGTTGTACTTAGCCTTCTCAAATAATTTGGTATTGATATGTTTTCCTGAACCGTCATATAACATAAATACTGATCTCAGCATACTTCTTCATCTTGTGTTTCTTCGATCGCTGTTTGCAAGCATACTGAGCGAAGTCTTTGTAGCGACTTGATCACTAGGCCTAATTAACGCAATGTCGTATCAATAGAAAAACGAATCCCATGGAGGAATCTGGTCAAATATAGTCTGAGAAATAAGTTAATGCAAAATATCTTGATAAAAAGTTAAAAGCCAGAAGACGAAAAAAGGAAATATGCTGCTTAGGCTATAAATAGCCTACCTTGCAAGGTAGATTCGGAAAATATAACTAAATCCTTGCTTATTAGCCTACCTTGACCAGCATCAGTTGTGGGTAGAAAATAAGACCAGTTCTCCCTCATTTTTAAAGGAAACTCAACCTTCTCAAATAAGTTGGCAGTTATAAATGAACTCTTTTTGATTGCTGTTGAGTTTACGGACCGTCTTGAAAGGTCTTTCTGCCTGTTTGATTATAATGGTGAGTGGTGATAAACCTTTGCGAAGTGTTGTAGCAGATCTGATATCTTTTAACGTGTACTTGTACATGTAGCTGCTAGATCTACCAAGCGAGCTGATTATGCGTATCCTCGCCACAGCCGTTGCTATGGAAGTGATGGCTATGAAGATGGCCAAAAGTGTGTGGAAAGCAAAAGCGGATCTCGTGATAAGCAGACTTAGAACAGTCTCCTTGCCATGGAGCAGCAACCTTTCGACCAACTTGTTTCGAAATGAAGTTCACAGAACTCTCAACGGCTATGGTTAGTTCATGCAAACACCGTAGCTTTATATGATTCATACGATAAAGGAAAACCTGAAATTAAACTGACTCTTAGGCTAAAAGTGGCTAAAAGTGAGACGAACATGTGTATGAAGTGTTAGCAAGGATGAGTGGTAAAGGATCAAAACGAATGGAGAAATACAGCAAGACACCAACAGGTGAGAAGCCCCTGAGCCTACAGAAAGAATTTTATAAAGCAAATTGCATAGGATCTATCTGTGCAACATCAAGCTTATGATCAGTTGCTCGCATCTAGTGAATGAAGCTGATACTGAACACCATAAGCGAATGTTGTAACTAATAGTTATAATTCTCATTCCACTATTTAACAAGTGTAACGAAATTAAACTTGAAGCATGTAGCTGCATTGTAGCAGTTAAATCAATTTTTAGCCATACTTGACCATTTGTTCACAACGGTAAAATATAATGCGGATTTTTACCGGTTAAAACTCATTTCACATCACTAGTGTCATCCGAAAGACCATACTCATAAAATACGTTGGCATAATGCTTTGCGTACTTCTCAGTATAGGCCTATAGCTTTTTATCTTTCTATTGATATTAATCTTGCATTTGTGAATAAATGTACAACGATAACTGATTGCATTATTTGAGAAAATTGAATTAGGTCTTTAGGCATTAGGTCTTCAAACTTTGATTCTTGTGATTTCTATTCAGTTAATCAATCCATGAACTTCTGTATACAGTGGCGATACTTTCGGCTATCAGTTTTTACTATTTCTGCTCACAGATGAACTTAGGCCTACTATTCCAAACGAACTGTGACATCAGTTAGGCGAGATTGCGCGAGAAACTCCGAAGGCGCTAAATAATATTTGTACATACGCATGCCTAAATAAATAAATATATATATATACATGCATACATACATACATACGTACATACATACATATGCACATAATTACATGCATACATATATAAATACATACATACCTACGTACATGTATTGCTCTCATACATACCCATATATACACATACATGCATAAATAAATATATACATACAAAGGCCTACATACATGCATACATAGGCGTATACATACATACATAAATGATCACATATACAGCATAAGATATGTTTAAAAGCCTAAAGCATACCTAAAAGTAAAACAAAATTTTATCAATGGGCCTACGATAACTTTTGCCACCTTTTGAGAACACTAAATTCAGCAAAGAAATTTAATTAATACGTGTCAATTTTCCCCAAAAAATAAAAGCAGACAATGCTTGTTTTAGCTAAGGAGAAGATTCGTTGGGAAATTTCGCTTCAGCCTTCTATCCGCTCATTCATCACGAGACTGACTTCAATGAGAGATGAAGTATTTATGCTCTGCGGACAAAATGGTAGTCACGACTATATGCTCAATGTTTACGACCGCAGCAACGTGGTCCAACCAAAAGATGTCATCCCGCTACCAAACTTTCATCTTGGAGATATGGCAGCATGCAGCGTGTCAAACTGCGTATATCTACTGAATGCGGATATGAGTGGCCCTTCAGTTATACGCATTACGAAAGATGAACATAAGTTTAAAGCATCAATATGGATTAAAAATGTGACGCTACCAAAGTCTCATTTGGGTCTGATGGGTCCTATATCTACATCTGCTAATGGTAACCTAATAATCCTTTCAAGTCAGCGAAGTCCGAGACCTAATGTAGTAGGCATATATAATGCGAATGGTTTCGTGCAGCATAAAATAAGGTTGTCCAAAGCTATTTATGGGCAAATTGATACGGTGAAACATGTTAGCAGCGTAATTCAGAAATCAAATGGAAACCTTGTGTTGGTTTGTAGTAACAACGTGCATGAAACAAAATTGTTGGAGATCGATTTGAGTGGGAGAATTATGCGGGAATATAAATCACCATATATTGGGGCTGGTGTTAAGAGCTTTGAAGATGTTTACGGTAGAATTTTGGTAAATTACCCGGATAGCAGAATCGAGCTTTTAGATTCTGAACTTAATCTCATGGATATTGCACGGCCACAGCTGGCTGGTAGACATATATTGTCTCCCTGGGGACTGCACTACAATAGCGAGAGGCATGAGATGGTTGGTTTTCGTTACAATTCGAATGCTAATGGCAGTGCTTTAGTTACCTTCCGTTTCACAGAAAAATGATTCACTGTTAATGAAAAGGACAATTTGTATTAAATAGTTTCGACATCTCATGTAATACGGTCGTATCCTAGTTTCTCTTTTTATAGCCTTAAAACAACTGTCTTGACATTCGTTTGAGATATATTCTAACAATTGGTTTACTATATTTGCGTTACTTACAAAAACAGTTTCATTATCCTTTATTTCGTGTGCATAATTTTATGAAATTCTGTTCTTGCATTTACTGACGTTGGTAAAAAAAACGATGGGGCGCTACGCTCTAACTCGAGTGTTTCAGTATAATTGCAAATCATGCGCAATATTTAATTAATCATTTTAGTCATCTGCAAAAAATTAGTCATTTGAGTAAGTTTGTAAACTGAATGAGTACACGATGATAGACCTAAACATGATAGACCTAAACATGATAGACCTAAACATGATAGATCTAAACATGATAGACTTAAACATGATAGACCTAAACATGATAGATCTAAACATGATAGACCTAAACATGATAGACCTAAACATGATAGACTTAAACATGATAAACCTAAACAACAGGCAGTCTAAACTTAAGTCCACTGCTGCTATTTTCGGGTGGTACGAGTACCAAGCATGCCAAACTTGGATAAAGGAGGAGGTTGAAACTACAGGTAGATCTCATCTATAATTCCACCACTGCCATTTTATGGTGGTGCCAGTCTCAAGCCTCGATAAAGGATGAGGGCAACACACCAATCATAATCGCTATATTATTTGAGGCAGCGTCGCGAAACATCAGTTCCCTACCAGATAATGTGTACATATTTTATTGAGTTTGCTTGGTTCATGAAAGGCACTAAATAGCCATATGCGTATATACATACGTAAATTATTATATTAATTAAGACGGTAGACGCGAAGGACCCCGTCCGCCATTATATGCCGTTGAGCACGCACAATGTGTCATTCGATAGAGAAAATGCTTTAGTAGCATTCGATGGAAGACTTGCAGGAAAGTCGACGATCAATCGACATAGATCGAACAGCACGAAACAATTTATGACAAATGTTTTCATAGACCAAGGCAACGGAGAGCAACAGTGGATTTTATTTTTCCTATTAGGCCCTGTAATTAGTATTAGGCCTTAATATTTTCTTATCATCATTATTACCACCATTATTTTTGGCCCCGCGATAACAAATCTCTCAGAAACGCCTACATCATTTAGAAGCACAGAATTGTAATAGTAATGGTAATAATAATAATAATAATAATAATAATAATAATAATAATAATAATAATAATAATAATAATAATAATAATAATTATAATAATAATAATAATAATAATAATAAAAATTATTAGCGGCCGGACCCTGCGGTCGGGTAAAAAAAAAAAAAAAAAAAAAAAAAATAATAATAATAATAATAATAATAATAATAATAATAATAATAATAAGTGGATAATATATGGGCATGTATTGATATGGGATGTCAGGAGAGGTCCTAAGAATCGCATCCGGCATCCGACTTGGCGACCGTTGTGTGAAAAACACACTTGCAAATGTGGTGTCATAGTAGAATCCAACGGCCATCATGGATTCTCTTGCATCAAAGGAGCAGGAAGACAGCATCGACATGGCATGCTCAACGACGTTATTTGGCGAGCTTTCAGAGCCAAAATACCGGCTCATCAAAGAGCCCAATGGCCTCTCCAGATCAGACGGCAAAAGGCCTGACGCCTGACCATCATATCCGGAGTACAGAGGTCGTTGCTTGGCATGGATGTCACGGTGCCAGCGCCTTTCGCTGCCGGTCCAACATTTAACATCGCAAAACGCAGGTGCGGCAGCTGAAAAAGCAGCTCATGTCAAGGAAAACAAATATGCCGCTATATCACAATCACATCATTTCGTCCTTACCAGTCGAAACTGCAGGAAGCTGGCACACAGAATCACTGCAGTTTGTTCAAGAACTAGGACGCAAGATCTCAGCAGCGACAGGCGACCAGCGTGAGACCAGTCATCTTCTACAACGCTTATCAGTCGCCCTACAAATCGGAAACTCTCTATCAGTTTTAGGCACCTCCGATTGCAACAACAGTAGCACAGGACTGAACGACGGCTTATAGAAACATTGAAAACAGTTACTTTTAATCAGTCTGTACATATGTTTGTTGGCTTTATGAAGAAATAAATTTGTCTTTTAATAATAATAATAATAATAATAATAATAATAATAATAATAATAATAATAATAATAATAATAATAATAATAATAATTGTACCAGTACATAGTAGTAGTGGAGATGGGTTACTAATCGATTAGATTCTTATCAATTAGCTAATCGATTAGACGAACAGCTAATTCTAATTGATTAGCTACACAATTTTGCTAATTCTAATTTTAATCGAATAGCTAATTTCAGTAGCTAATTCTAATTCTAATCAATTAGCATTCTAGTCGATTAGTTAATCGATAAGACATTTTCCCCAGACAGCTAATTCTAATTCTAATCGATTAGCAATTCAACTAATCGTGCCCATCTGTGATAGTAGTGACATAGTAGCAGCAGCAGCAGCAGAAACAATGTAGCAGTGAAGACTTCTGAAACAATTATGTTCGAACAGTTGCAGACGCGGACGTCATCGTCCGGTGGCTGTGGCCAACATAATCGGTCGAGCTAGAACACTCTTAGCCTGAAGTTCCCGAATTCTTTCCCAAATTCAGATTTGGAGCATTTTTTTCCAAAAGGAGCGATGACAAGAAAAGGCGTCACATGATCCCTGGCTAAAATATTAGGGGTCTGTTGAGGACATCCATACTACTTGGCGTTTAAGTCATTCGACGTCCAGAGTTGACCCATCGCAACCAAGAAGACCAGCGATCAAGACTCAACAACAGACAGAGTTTAAATCAACTCCAACCATTGAGCGCCTGTTGTCCTGAATTGCCCAGACCGCCATACCATTTCATCAGCGGTATAAAGCATGCTACTATTTTCATCAGATTGTATTAGTAGTAATAGTAGAAGTAGAAGTAGCAGCAGCAGCAGCAGCAGCAGTAGCAGTAGCAGTAGCAGCAGCAGCAGCAGCAGCAGCAGCAGCAGCAGTAGCAGTAGCAGTAGCAGTAGCAGTAGCAGTAGCAGTAGTAGTAGTAGTAGTAGTAGTAGTAGTAGTAGTAGTAGTAATAATAATATTCGTTTATTGACGAAACACTGGGTTGGCACACCGCAACCCATTACAGAGACAGTATTACCAGTTACAAATTAGCAAATTATTCAATTTAAATCACTGTTCAAGCACGGGGCAACATAGTCATCGGGGCAACATTAGACTCCTGAACAATGACCTCGGGATGAAATTTCTGTCATCTTTGGGCGGCAATTGAGAGTCATGTGGTCTCGGTCGAAGATCATGATGACGGATATTAGTAGCAGGAAAGACCGATCGCAGCACATGAGTCTTGGATCGCATAACCGATCGTAGCAGTCTGTCCTCAGCATCACGCACCATCTCAGCAGCTCCTCGTGAGTCCTCCGGGAGGTAACCCGACCTTCGCATTCGAGCAAGAAATCGCTTCACACGGGCCCGATCGTCGGCTGTAGCATATCCCCACCACGCCGGAGCCGCGTACAGGAGCCTCGAGACCGTAGTCGCTCCAGCGACCATATGGAGGACCCGAGTGGGTAGACCGTGGGCCCTTAGTACTCTCAAGGCATAGATAGATCCTGAGCATGACCCCAGAATTTCACTAATCTGCGAGGACGCCCGAAGATCCTCAGTGATGGTAACTCCTAGGATGTTCAAGGAGGTCACTCGTTGTACTCCCGGAAGTGGCGGAGGTGGTTCAACGCAGCCGCGACGAACGACCAGCATCTCCCTGGATTTAGACTGGTTGAGCCGAAGATTGTTGTCGCAAGCCCAAGATGACACTCTCTCCATCTCATCGCCAACCGTATGTCTCATTGAGGCTCCGATGAGTAGATATGTGTCATCGGCGTACTTCGCCATTTTGTTGGACAGGTGTACCGGATGGAGGTCCGAAGCGTTGGCAATATATGACGACGGTCCAATTCCCGACCTCTGAACCACGCTCGCACTGATGGACCTAACCGCCGAAAGCCGACTCTGGAACTTTGTCACGTGTTTTCTATCCTCTAAAAAATTAACCACCCAATTGTAAATGTGATCAGGAATGTCAAGGGTGGCTATCTTTTTCGCGAGGGTAGAGTGCCTGACCGAGTCAAAGGTTTTTGACAGATCCAGTGAGATGATGGTAACGTAGGCATTCGTCTGAAGAAGTAGTCGTCGTAGTAGTAGTAGCAGCAGTAGTAGAAGTAGTGTGAGTAGGAGTAGGAGCAGTAGTAGTGGTAATGGCACCAGCACAGCAGCAGTAGTAGTAGTTATTATTAATTTTAAAAATATGTTCAATACATTACGCCCTTTGTGTGACGTCATAATAATTTTTGTCAAGACCTCATTATTCAATAACGGCTTCATCACAGGTTTCGGTTCTATATTTGAAATTATTTTAATTATTGCAATTCATTTAAATTCGCTTAAAATCCTTTTACTTTTGCAATCGCACTTGAGTTAGTTCTCTTTCGATTTGCCCAGTCAGCATTTACCGACAACCGATTGGCGTTTCTTGCAATATTAATGTTGATTGTGAGTTTGTGACACAAGAGGCGACATTTCTTCTTCCGAAGATCCTACTGTTGCGCTTACGCCATGTCCAAGAAACGAAAGTCACCTGAATCCAGTAATGACGAACAAATAACTGAGGTAGGCTATCGACTCCTGAGCAAATTTTTTTCATAAACAAAGAACGCCAGACAACCAGGATGACTGTATTATGGCTTCATAGTACTAACATAGGTCTATAGACCTACACTAATTGAGTTTAATTCACTATTCATTCACTACATCCATGTGTTTTATATGAGAAGCACTTTGAGAACATTTGTCAGAACTAGGTACGGTATCAAATTCTGAGCACATTGTTTTTTTTAAGGATAAATCTTCTGCGGCGAAAGATACGCCACAAAATAAACGAAAATTTTACTTCTGCGGCTATGTTACTTGCGTTTTTTTAAATGCGTCATATGCGCCGCACATGCAACTTTAAAATATCTTAAAATGGCGGACGTGTGGCCAGTTCAAATCTTTCGCCGAGGATTTATCCTTGCTTTGTATTTGGTTACTTATAAAGCGCCTCTAAAAGGCGTCGTGAGGGTCGTTTAGGGTCAGGGTTAGGGTTAGAGTCGTTTTTAGACTAAAATGTGAAAAATTTCCGCCGCAGAAGGTAAGTTTAGGCGGGTTGCTAGGCTGCATTTTCCGCCGCAGAAGCACCACGCTTTTTTTAAACAAAGTAGTCTATAGGCCCCTTATACAATAATACAACTACAATCTCACCCGATCAGTTAATTGAAAATGAGCAGGGTTGAGGCCGTATAAGTATATGAAATCGTTACATGTATGTGTTATAGCTTCATAATATTAACATATAAAATTGAGTCGAATTATTACAACGCATGTAGAGTTCATTGACCATTTCTATTGTAGCAGTATTCCAGCATGAAGACAACACTAAACGTGCAAAACTCGTCTCACTGAGTGACACAACGGTAAGCTACACAGTACACAGCGTTAAAATGCTATTCGCAATACTTCGTGTGATCTAAACTTTGTGAATTGCTTTAATGGTGTGGCTCATGGACCGAAATTTTCTATGATTTTCTCTAGCCAAATACCTTTATTAGCCCAAGCACATTTTAAATGGCATAATTAACGAGTTTAAAGAGAATATTAAATAACTCTGACGCTAAGGCAGCAATTTTTGTCTAAATGCGTCACAGACTTTCACTGGGTTTCTACACAAGATAGAGTTCCCACTCTGTAGACGTCTAAGCGATCCCATGCGTTGTCTCCATGAACCGTCGTATTCTGGTCTCAGCACACAGTGCCTTCGTCTTGTGTTTCTTCGATCGCTGTTTGCAACCATGCTGAGCGAAGTCTTTGTAGCGACTTAATCACTAATTTATGCAATCTCGTAACAAAACAGGAACGAATCCCACGGAGAAATCTGGTCAAATATAGTCTGAGAAATAAGTTATTGCAAAACATCTTGATAAGAAATAAAAGGTTGTAAGAACAAAGGAAATATGCTGCTTATTAATACCAAACAAGGTGGAATCAGAATCAGCTGTGAGTAGGAAGTAAGCCGTGCCATGTTGAGTTGAGCTTTAGATACAGCCTTTCTTATTAGCCTCCCTTGACCAGCATCTGATGTGAGTGGGAAGTAAGACCAGTTCTCCCTCATTTTTAAAGAAGACTTAACCTTCTCAAAATAAGTTGGTATTTATAAATGTGTTATTTGGGATTGCTGTGGAGTTTACGGATCGTCTTGAAATGTCCTTCTGCCTGTTTGATTATATGGTGATACACTCTTGCGAAGTGTTGTAGCGGAGGTATTATCTTTCAACGTTTACTTGTAGCTGCAAGATCTACCGGTCGAAGTAATTGAGTGTATCCTCGTCAAAGCCGTTGCTATGGAAGTGAAGGCTATGAAGCTGGCCAAAAGTGTGTGGAAAGCAAAAGCGGATCTGGTGATAAGCAGACTTAGAACAGTCTCCTTGCAATGGAGCAGCATCCTTTCGACCAACTTCTTTCGAAATGAACTTCACAGAACTCTGGACGGCTATGGTTAGTTCATGAAAATAAGGTAGCTTTATATGATACATACGATAAAGGAAAACCTGAAATTGGATTCACGATGTTTGCGAATTGACTCTTAAGCTAACCGTGTGACGGCCATGGGTGTGAAATGTTTCTAACACTATTTTCTTACCCTCGGCATATTAGAGCAGGTGGCCAGTCTACACCCGCGCTATCTGTTCTTCCCGTGTAAGGTCAGTATGAGCTTTACAGCGGAATTGGGTAACAGGAAAAAAGAAGACGATATCGTAAAGCAACTTCCTGTATTGTTGGGATATGAACCCAATGCTCTCAATTTATAATCTAATAACGGTTTTCCAAGACTGTCGCACATCCCCATACAAATATATGATATGGCCAAGTCTAGATATACTGACCCACGTCTGCAGACCTTCATTAGTTGCACGCTGTTTTGGCCTTCCTAAAGTGCGCCTCTCCCCTCTGCCATCAGTTCTTAATGCAGCTGCCAGACTTGTGCCCGTCTCCCTTGATTCTCCCATATCTCTACATTCATGTTTGAAGATCTACATTGGCTTCCTCTTACTTCACGCTTCCCCAACTTAAACTTATTTTAAAAAAGGTGCACTCATGGTTAGTTGATCACTAAGCCGAATTAAAATGCCTTGGTTTCTTTAATGCTCACTGTCAAGATATATACCCTTGCATAACCTATATAATATGTCTGTATCTCCTCTGTTTTTGTTGATAAGCTTGTTACATTCTGGCAACTACCTAAGATTGATGCGAAAATATGTGGTTTGCTAGAAATGTGTCATTAGTGTTACATTGCCAGTTTGTTTGCATACTTATGAACGGGTCATTACTATTACATTGCCAGTTTGTTTGCATACGTATGAACGGGTCGAGGTCTGTTACCAAAGACTGCCACCTATGTTGTAAATATTTACATAATGTCAAATTGTAAAACTGCAACTGTTATTGTTTAACTAATCGTCATCCAATACTGAAACTGTTAATTAGGGGACCCTACTTAGTCGGACCATGGTCCCTTGTGCCCCTATTGTAACCACTCGAAATACTTATATGTAATATCATCTGTGTAATACCGGTTTGGCTACAATAAAATGATGGTTATGGTTATGGTTATACATACCTAAATATATATTGACATATACATAGGCCTACATACATACATAAATGCTTACATAATATATGAATATGAGATAGGCTAAAAGTTTTAAACATAGCCTACGTCCGTGTAAAACAGAATTTTATCAATAAAACTACAATAACTTCTGTCACCTTCTGAAATCATTTGTTTAATACGTGTCCATTTATGCCCACTGAATAAAGCAGAGCAATGGTTTGTTTTTAGCTCAGGATAAGATTCGTTGGGAAATTTTGCTTCAGCCTTCGATCCAGTCATTCATCATGAGACTGACTTCAATGAGAGATGAAGTATTTATGCTTTGCATATTAAATGGTGGAGGTTATGTGCTCAATGTTTACGACTGCAGCAACGTGGTCGAACCAAAAGATGTCATCCCGCTATCAGACTTTCATCTGGGAGATATGGCAGCTTGCAGCGTGTCAAACTGTGTATATCTACTGAATACGGATAGGCGTATCGCTTCAGTTATACGCATTACGAAAGATGAACAACAGTTTAAAACATCTCTATGGATAAAAAATCTCAGGCTACCAATTTCTGATAGGGGTCTTATATCAGTATCTGCTAATGGTAACCTAATTATCCTTGCAAGGCAGGAAAGTCCAGAACCTACTGTAGTAGGCATATATGATGCGAATGGTTTCGTGCAGCATAAAATTCGGTTGTCCCCAGATATTTATGGGCAAATTGATACGGTCAGACATGTTAGCAGCGTAATTCAGAAATCAAATGGAAACCTTGTGTTGGTTTTTAGTAACAACGTGCATGAAACAAAATTGTCGGAGATCGATTTGAGTGGGAGAATTACACGCGAATGTCAAGCATCATATACAGGGGCTGGTGTTAAGAGTTTTGAAGATATTCACGGCAGAATATTGTTAAATTACCCGGATAGCAGAATCGAGCTTTTAGATTCTGAACTTCATTTCCTGGATGTTGCAGTTCCACTGATGGATGATGGACAGATATTGTCTCCCTGGGGACTGCACTACAATATCGAGAGGCATGAGATGGTGGGTTTTCATTATGATTGGAATGCTGATCGCAGTGTTTTAGTTACCTTCCGTTTCACAGAAAAATGAGGTACTGTTAATGATAGGGACAATTTGTATTTAAATAGTTTCGAAATCTGGTATAATATGGTCGTATCCTAGATACTGGTTTCTATAGCTTAAAACAACTGTCTTGAAATGCCTTTTAGATACACGTTAACAATTCGTTTACTAAATTTACGTATGGGTTAACTAAGAAAAGCAGTTTCCTTCTCCTTTACTTCGTGTGTATGTATAATTTTATTAAATATTGCTTTTACATCTACTGACGTGGTAAAATAAAAGGATGAGGGCGCTAAGCTCTTATGACTCTAGTGTTTCGGTACAATTTCATATCATACGCAACATTTAGGCCTAATTAAGCATTTTGGTTATCAGCACAAAATTAGGTAGGCCTATATAAGCAAGTTTGTAAACTGAATAAGTACGGTGGTAGACCTAAACAACAGGCAGTCTAAAGATAGACCTAGTCTAAATTTAAGTCCACTGCTGCTATTTTCTGGTGGTCCGAGTCCCTAGCAAGCCAAACTTCATCTAAATCTCCACCATTGCTGTTTTTGGTGGTGCCAGTCTGAAGCCTCGATAAAGGACGAGGGCAACACACCAATCATAATCGTTACATTTGAGGCGGCGTCTCGAGACATTAACTACCTATCGGATAATGTGCATACATTTTTTGAGTTTGCTTGGTTCTTGAAATGCGCTACATAAATAGCCATATACTAATGTAAATACATAAATAATTATAGTATTAAACTTGATGGTAGACGCGAACTGGAAGAGGGGGTAAAAGTGGGTGGGAAAATGGTGAAAGCATTGAGATTTGCAGACGATCAAGCGATGATGGCAGGCAGTCAGGAAGGTCTACAACTAATGATGGACCGCTTAAACAGCATATCAATGGACTATGACATGAAAATAAACATAAAGAAAACAAAGGTCATGAAGATAAGTAAGAGAGGGGAAGAAACAATAAACATCACATTAAATGGGGAAGAAATAGAACAGGTGAAGAAGTTCTGCTATCTGGGAAGTGTGGTTACAGAGGATGCAAGGTGCCATGTGGAGGTGAAGAGAAGAATAGCTATGGGAAAAGATGCATTCTACAAAAGAGGGGAGCTCCTCAGAGGCGGTCTAAACAGGAAGCTGAAGAAGAGAATGGTAAAGACACTAGTGTGGAGTGTTGTCCTATACGGCTCTGAGACATGGACAATGAGGCAAGAAGACATAAAACGACTGGAGGCCTTTGAGATGTGGATATGGCGCAGAATGGAGAAAATCAGCTGGGTGGAGCGAAGAACGAATGAGGAAATCTTACAGCTGGTGGAAGAAAAAAGATCACTGATAGGCACTATACGGGAGCGGCAGAAGAAATGGATAGGACACATCTTAAGGAGCGACACCCTACTAAGAGACATCATTGAGGGAAGAATGGAGGGGAAAAGATGAGAGGTAGGCCAAGAACAATGCTACTGGACTGGATGTTGGCAGAGGAAGGATACAGCGGACTGAAAAGAGAAGCAGAGAACAGAGAAAAATGGCGTCGTTGGACATATGAACCTGCCTGAGGGCAGAGAACGTGAAGAAGAAGGTAGACGCGAATGACTCCGTCCGCCATTAGATGCGGTTGAACACTCACGATGCACTCGATTGACAAAACGCATTGGATGGAAGACTTGCAGGAAAGTCGACGATCAAATCAACAAAGATCGAACA
Organism: Aporrectodea caliginosa; assembly: GCA_020284085.1. NCBI lineage: Eukaryota > Metazoa > Annelida > Clitellata > Crassiclitellata > Lumbricidae > Aporrectodea > Aporrectodea caliginosa. The sequence continues at coordinate 1,750,587 of JACEVL010000415.1, read as the reverse complement.
GTACGAAAACATTTCTGGCAAATGATTTAATTAGACCAAGGCAACGGCGAGCAACCGAGGATTTAATTTTTCCTATTAGGCCCTGTTATTAGTATTAGGCTTAATTTTTGTTATTATCATTATTGGCATCACCATTATTTTTGGGCCCGCGGTAAAAAAGATATCTCTGGGACTTCATCATTTAGAAGCACAGAATTGTATGGACTGGACCTTATTCGTCAAGGTCTATGATGTTGGTAAAAGTATCCCTAAAGGCCACAGCGCTTAAACGCTGGATAGGCAGCGAAAAGCGTTGCAAAAGGATGGCTTCGCAGACGTGTAGGCCTACCACTACTACTACTACTACTACTACTACTACTACTACTACTACTACTACTACTACTACTACTACTACTACTACTACTACTACTACTACTACTACTACTACTACTACTACTACTACTACTACTACTACTACTACTACTACTACTACTACTACTACTACTACTACTACTACTACTACTACTACTACTACTACTACTACTACTACTACTACTACTACTACTACTACTACTACTACTACTACTACTACTACTACTACTACTACTACTACTACTACTACTACTACTACTACTACTACTACTACTACTACTACTACTACTACTACTACTACTACTACTACTACTACTACTACTACTACTACTACTACTACTACTACTACTACTACAACAACAACTACTACTACTTCAAAAATGCTCAAAATCTGTCAAAGAATTCTGGAACTTCAGGTTTAAAGAGTTTTAGGTCGACCAATTATAATCGTTGGCCATTGGACAATGACGCTTGCATCTGCAACAGTAGGGCCGTATTTCAGAAGCCCTCACTGCTATGCTGGTTCTGCTGCTCCTGCTACTATGTTACTACTACCAGAGATGGGCACGAATAGTTAAATTGTTAATCGATTATAATTAGAATTAGGTACTGATATCTGCTAATCGGTTATAATTAGGTTTAGCCGCTGATATTTGCTAATCGATTAAAATTAGAATTGGCAAAATCCTGTAGCTAATCGATCAGAATTGGAATTAGCTGTCTGTCAAAAAATGCCCAATCGATTAGCTAATCGATTAGTTAAATTGCTTATTGATAAGAGTTAGAATTAGATACTGAAGTTAGCTAATCGATTAGAATTAGAATTAGCAAAATCTTGAGGATAATTGATTAGAACTAGCTGATTGTCTAATCGATAAGAATTTAATCGATTAGTTACCCATCTCTGATCTCTAATACTACATCTACTGCTACAATTACCACCACTACTTATCGATCGATCGTTAAACTCGGACCCGGTCTCACTGCCACCGTCGCTGAGCAGGGCGACCTCTAACAATGCGTTCCCTTTCCTCCACAACACCTCAACCAACTAAAACCCACCCTTCACCTAGAGACCATTATTGTTATTGTTATTATTATTGTATTAATGTATTAATGTAATAAGAGGAGTAATACATTCCGTGACGTCACAATAATAGTTTCTAGACGTCACTATTCAATAGCGGTTTCTCATCGACGTAATGGTCTATCTAAACTAAAGCTTCGATTCACAATCGATTGCATATTTGAAAATAATTTTAATTGTTGCACTAGTCTTCAGTCGTCATTTAATTCGCTTAAATATTGTGTCGTAGACGATATACTTCTGCAGTTAGTTCTCTTTCGATTTGCCCAACAGTCAGCATTTACCGACAACCGATTGGCGTTTCTTGCAATAATTGTTAATGCTGATTGTGAGTTTGTGCCAAAGAGGCGACATTTCTTCTTCTGAAGATTCTAGTGTTGCCCTTACGCCATGCCCAAGAAACGAACGCCAACTGAATCCTGTAATGACGAACAAACAACTGAAGGTATCGAATCCTGAGCAATTTTTTCATAAACAAAGAACGTCAGACAACCAGGATGACTGTTTTATGGCTTCATAGCATAGTTGTAAAAAACGTTTTTTTCGTGTTTTATTATTTTCCAAAAAACGTCGTTTTTTTCGTTTTTTATTTCTCGTCTCGTTTTTTTCCGTTTTTTATTTTTGTATGTAACTTTATTTATTTATTTACTGTCTCTCATTATTTGTTTAATTTTATTCTTGTCTGATATCCCTTACGTTGTCTCCGTCCTGTCAAGAAATAACTCAATTTCTTATTAAACCAAACTTATGAAAAAGAAAATAATTGTTGCAGATTAATGTTACTTGCTGTTTACTTTTAAAGTTATGTTATTTGCTGATTAAAATTAAATTGTGTAAACAAGGTTTTTAATTTTAAAATGCAGAAAAAGATTAACAAAGTCAAATTATTTTCTTTTCCGTTTTTGGCTCGTTTTATTCCGTTTTTTATTTTTTGGAAAAAACGACGTTTTATTTCGTTTTTTATTTTGTTTTTACCGTTTTTTACAACTATGCTTCATAGCACTAACATAGGTCCATAGGCCTACACTAATTGAGTTTAATTTACTGTTAATTCACTATATCCATCAGTTTTTTTTATGAGAAGCACTTTGATAACATTTGTTAGAACTAGGTATGGTATCCAATTCTGAGCGCATTATTCCGTAAACAAAAAGCTCGATGTATACAACTACCATCTCACCCGATCAATTCATTGATAAATGAGCAGGGTTGAGGTCGCTATATAAAATCGTGTACATTTACATTTACATTGCTGTGTTATAGATTCATAATTAATATAAACATATGAAATGATTGAGTCTAATTATTGCAATGCATGTAAAGTACATTGACCATTTCTATTGTAGCATTATTCCAGCATGAAGACAACACTAAGCGTGCAAAACTCGACTCACTGAGTGACACAACGGTAGGCTACACAAGTACACATGGAGCGTTAAACTGCAATTCGCAATACTTCGTGTGATCTAAACTTTGTGAATTGCTTTAATGGTGTGGCTCATGGACCGAAATATTCCATGATTTTCTCTAGCCAAATGCCTTTATTAGCCCACGCACATTTTAAATAGCATAATTAGCGAGTTTCAAGAGAATATTTAACTCTGACGCTAAGGCAGCAATTTTTTGTCTAAATGCGTCACAGACTTTCATGGGTTTCCACACAAAATAGAGTTCCCACTCTGTAGACGTCTAAGCGATCCCATGCGTTGTCTTCATGAACCGTCGTATTCTGATCTCAGCAAACATTGCCTTCGTCTTGTGTTTCTTCGATCGCTGTTTGCAAGACTGCTGAGCGAAGTCTTTGTAGCGACGTAATCACTAAGCTCTTAATTAATGCAATCTCGTATCACCACAAGAACGAATACCACATAGGAATCTGGTCAAATATAGTCTCAGAAATAAGTTATTGCAAAACATCTTGATAAGAAATAAAAGGTTGTAAGAGCAAAGGAAACATGCTGCTTATTAATACCAAACAAGGTGGAATCAGAATCAGCTGTGAGTAGGAAGTAAGTTGAGTTCAGGTTTAGATAAAGCCTTTCTTATTAGCCTCCCTTGACCAGCATCTGATGTGAGTGGGAAGTAAGACCAGTTCTCCCTCATTTTTAAACAAGACTTAACCTTCTCAAAATAAGTTGGTATTTATAAATGTGTTATTTGGGATTGCTGTGGAGTTTACGGATCGTCTTGAAATGTCTTTGTGCCTGTTTGATTATATGGTGATACACTCTTGCGAAGTGTTGTAGCGGAGGTATTATCTTTCAACGTTTACTTGTAGCTGCAAGATCTACCCGTCGAAGTAATTGAGTGTATCCTCGTCAAAGCCGTTGCTATGGAAGTGAAGGCTATGAAGCTGGCCAAAAGTGTGTGGAAAGAAAAAGCGGATCTGGTGATAAGCAGGCTTAGAACAGTCTCCTTGCAATGGAGTAGCATCCTTTCGACCAACTTCTTTCGAAATGAACTCCACAGAACTCTGGACGGCCATGGTTAGTTCATGCAAATACCGTAGCTTTATATGATGCATACCATAGAGCAGTGCTGTCCAACCCGCGGCCCGCGGGCCGCACGCGGCCCGCCGGCAGGTTCTAAGTGGCCCGCCGCAGCTCGCTAAATATTTGCAATTTCTGTTAAAATGAAGTAAAAGACAGTCACTGGCCTATTTGCATAGCTATTCGTTCGTAACTTGGCTTATCATTTGACAATGTGTACACAAAATCCTGTTCGCAAGACGTATTCATTATGATAACTCCGAAATTAATTATAATACAGTTAATAATTTTCAATAAATTTTAGTCGCTCCTTTTGAGTTGACTGGTGCGGCCCTCGGCTTCAAAAATTACTTTTTCGGTGGCCCGCGGTGTCAAAAAGGTTGGACAGCACTGCCATAGAGGAAACCCTGAAAACGGATTCACGATGTTTGCGAATTGACTCTTAAGCTAACAGTGTGACGGCCATGGGTATGAAGTGTTTCTAACACTATTTTCTTACCCTCGGCATATTAGAGCGATTGGCCAGTCTACACCCTCGCTACCTGTTCAGGTCAGTGTGAACTCTACAGCTGAATTGGGCAACAGGAAAAAAGAAGACGATATCGTAAAGCAAATCTCTGTATTGGTTGGGATTGGAACCCACTGCTCTCAATTCATGATCTAATAACGGTTTTCCACGACTGTCGCACATACCCATACAAATATATGATATGGCCAAGTCTAGATATACTGACCCACGTCTGCAGACCTTCATTAGTTGCACGCTGTTTTGGCCTTCCTAAAGTGCGCCTCTCCCCTCTGCCATCAGTTCTTAATGCAGCTGCCAGACTTGTGCCCGTCTCCCTTGATTCTCCCATATCTCTACATTCATGTTTGAAGATCTACATTGGCTTCCTCTTACTTCACGCTTCCCCAACTTAAACTTATTTTAAAAAAGGTGCACTCATGGTTAGTTGATCACTAAGCCGAATTAAAATGCCTTGGTTTCTTTAATGCTCACTGTCAAGATATATACCCTTGCATAACCTATATAATATGTCTGTATCTCCTCTGTTTTTGTTGATAAGCTTGTTACATTCTGGCAACTACCTAAGATTGATGCGAAAATATGTGGTTTGCTAGAAATGTGTCATTAGTGTTACATTGCCAGTTTGTTTGCATACTTATGAACGGGTCATTACTATTACATTGCCAGTTTGTTTGCATACGTATGAACGGGTCGAGGTCTGTTACCAAAGACTGCCACCTATGTTGTAAATATTTACATAATGTCAAATTGTAAAACTGCAACTGTTATTGTTTAACTAATCGTCATCCAATACTGAAACTGTTAATTAGGGGACCCTACTTAGTCGGACCATGGTCCCTTGTGCCCCTATTGTAACCACTCGAAATACTTATATGTAATATCATCTGTGTAATACCGGTTTGGCTACAATAAAATGATGGTTATGGTTATGGTTATACATACCTAAATATATATTGACATATACATAGGCCTACATACATACATAAATGCTTACATAATATATGAATATGAGATAGGCTAAAAGTTTTAAACATAGCCTACGTCCGTGTAAAACAGAATTTTATCAATAAAACTACAATAACTTCTGTCACCTTCTGAAATCATTTGTTTAATACGTGTCCATTTATGCCCACTGAATAAAGCAGAGCAATGGTTTGTTTTTAGCTCAGGATAAGATTCGTTGGGAAATTTTGCTTCAGCCTTCGATCCAGTCATTCATCATGAGACTGACTTCAATGAGAGATGAAGTATTTATGCTTTGCATATTAAATGGTGGAGGTTATGTGCTCAATGTTTACGACTGCAGCAACGTGGTCGAACCAAAAGATGTCATCCCGCTATCAGACTTTCATCTGGGAGATATGGCAGCTTGCAGCGTGTCAAACTGTGTATATCTACTGAATACGGATAGGCGTATCGCTTCAGTTATACGCATTACGAAAGATGAACAACAGTTTAAAACATCTCTATGGATAAAAAATCTCAGGCTACCAATTTCTGATAGGGGTCTTATATCAGTATCTGCTAATGGTAACCTAATTATCCTTGCAAGGCAGGAAAGTCCAGAACCTACTGTAGTAGGCATATATGATGCGAATGGTTTCGTGCAGCATAAAATTCGGTTGTCCCCAGATATTTATGGGCAAATTGATACGGTCAGACATGTTAGCAGCGTAATTCAGAAATCAAATGGAAACCTTGTGTTGGTTTTTAGTAACAACGTGCATGAAACAAAATTGTCGGAGATCGATTTGAGTGGGAGAATTACACGCGAATGTCAAGCATCATATACAGGGGCTGGTGTTAAGAGTTTTGAAGATATTCACGGCAGAATATTGTTAAATTACCCGGATAGCAGAATCGAGCTTTTAGATTCTGAACTTCATTTCCTGGATGTTGCAGTTCCACTGATGGATGATGGACAGATATTGTCTCCCTGGGGACTGCACTACAATATCGAGAGGCATGAGATGGTGGGTTTTCATTATGATTGGAATGCTGATCGCAGTGTTTTAGTTACCTTCCGTTTCACAGAAAAATGAGGTACTGTTAATGATAGGGACAATTTGTATTTAAATAGTTTCGAAATCTGGTATAATATGGTCGTATCCTAGATACTGGTTTCTATAGCTTAAAACAACTGTCTTGAAATGCCTTTTAGATACACGTTAACAATTCGTTTACTAAATTTACGTATGGGTTAACTAAGAAAAGCAGTTTCCTTCTCCTTTACTTCGTGTGTATGTATAATTTTATTAAATATTGCTTTTACATCTACTGACGTGGTAAAATAAAAGGATGAGGGCGCTAAGCTCTTATGACTCTAGTGTTTCGGTACAATTTCATATCATACGCAACATTTAGGCCTAATTAAGCATTTTGGTTATCAGCACAAAATTAGGTAGGCCTATATAAGCAAGTTTGTAAACTGAATAAGTACGGTGGTAGACCTAAACAACAGGCAGTCTAAAGATAGACCTAGTCTAAATTTAAGTCCACTGCTGCTATTTTCTGGTGGTCCGAGTCCCTAGCAAGCCAAACTTCATCTAAATCTCCACCATTGCTGTTTTTGGTGGTGCCAGTCTGAAGCCTCGATAAAGGACGAGGGCAACACACCAATCATAATCGTTACATTTGAGGCGGCGTCTCGAGACATTAACTACCTATCGGATAATGTGCATACATTTTTTGAGTTTGCTTGGTTCTTGAAATGCGCTACATAAATAGCCATATACTAATGTAAATACATAAATAATTATAGTATTAAACTTGATGGTAGACGCGAACTGGAAGAGGGGGTAAAAGTGGGTGGGAAAATGGTGAAAGCATTGAGATTTGCAGACGATCAAGCGATGATGGCAGGCAGTCAGGAAGGTCTACAACTAATGATGGACCGCTTAAACAGCATATCAATGGACTATGACATGAAAATAAACATAAAGAAAACAAAGGTCATGAAGATAAGTAAGAGAGGGGAAGAAACAATAAACATCACATTAAATGGGGAAGAAATAGAACAGGTGAAGAAGTTCTGCTATCTGGGAAGTGTGGTTACAGAGGATGCAAGGTGCCATGTGGAGGTGAAGAGAAGAATAGCTATGGGAAAAGATGCATTCTACAAAAGAGGGGAGCTCCTCAGAGGCGGTCTAAACAGGAAGCTGAAGAAGAGAATGGTAAAGACACTAGTGTGGAGTGTTGTCCTATACGGCTCTGAGACATGGACAATGAGGCAAGAAGACATAAAACGACTGGAGGCCTTTGAGATGTGGATATGGCGCAGAATGGAGAAAATCAGCTGGGTGGAGCGAAGAACGAATGAGGAAATCTTACAGCTGATGGAAGAAAAAAGATCACTGATAGGCACTATACGGGAGCGGCAGAAGAAATGGATAGGACACATCTTAAGGAGCGACACCCTACTAAGAGACATCATTGAGGGAAGAATGGAGGGGAAAAGATGAGAGGTAGGCCAAGAACAATGCTACTGGACTGGATGTTGGCAGAGGAAGGATACAGCGGACTTGGCCGACAGATGCTTACTTGAACCGCCTACAGTCGTTGGTCACTTCATTCTACGAGGGAAACCGCCAAACCTAAAAACCTTGGGCTTTAAGTAGATACTGCGTGCACCATGGGAGCCATCGTATGATCGTGGCCTGTTCTTGTGCTTGGACAGAAAGGCGTATACTATCTTTGTCTTCTTCGTCAGAACAAGGTCACCAACGTCCTTGTGTTTGAGCAGGTTTTTATTTTATGCTTTGACCTGAGATGATTAAGCATACTTCTTGTAGAACCGATGGCAATTTTCAGCTGCGATTTACATAACTGGCAGAACGAAGTGTTCCTCAAACACCGTGCACCAAATCTTTACCAAAAGGCGAAAGTCTGTACATCACTTTGAGGTGAAACGACTTTCTCAGGGGCCGGGATTTTTGCATGTTTTTGGGGAGGACAGACAGGCCTCTGTCAAAATTTGGGGGCAGTCCCCCTCTGTCCTCCATGATATACGCCACTGTTCTTTACATTTGTTGATTTAGAGATTGTGTATATATATATGCCCTATAAGTCATTAAATTTAAATAAAAACAGTTCACGGCTATAACTCACGAATTCGAGGCGACGGCGACGACAAGTCAATAAACTCAACATTAATCACTGGTCGTGTGAAATGTGAAGCCACATGTCATATGGCATCACCAATTAAGACATGGAATGAGCCGATAAATACGTAAGTATAGGTAGTATATTACGTAAACCCGTTATCAACCACTATTATCGTTATATTTCCATTACCTGCATGCATTTGTGAGTTTCACGGCGTGAACGACGGTCAATCAATCAATCAATTTTCGTTTATTCCGAACACCAGGCTGACAGAACGCAGCTTGGTATACATTAGTTAGTCATATTTATATATGTGAAAGGTGAAAGGGACAATTTTCAAACCCGAACAACCCGGGTTTCAGTCGCGTTCAAACCCGGGTTTCGGGTTTGGAAAAATGTCGGGTAACCCGGGTACCATAAACCCGGGTTTGCATTCCCTAGTCTCGAGGAATCTGCCACAATCTGCATTGACAAACCAGTGTATACCACGTCGGTCGCTCCGCCTCTTATAAGATGCGGCCATGGAGGGGGCAGAGTAGAGTCACATCATGCACGATGAAAGTTGTGAGGAGTTTACAGACGAATTTACTATTCTGCCTTTGATGCTGCATTAAGTTGCTTGAAGAATCGCTTCCATGCATGCATGGCAAAGTCCATGCCTTTAATGTTGCTCATGACATTGAAGCAGCCATCATTCAAGCAATAAAGACAGACTATGTTCCTATATATATATAGTCTGAATGCCATTGTTGGTCATTTTGGAGATGATCTTGACGAGGAAACAGCTCAGACTTCATTTATCTATGCTCAGCGATGTGTGTCGTCAGAACTCCTTCATCCGAAAAATCCCCAATCACTGTCGCCCAGTGTTTAATCTAGTCCCCTTGCTGTCAGGGGGTAGGGAGTTCTGTTCTGGTGGGGGGGATCCAGCTTATTATAAAAGTTGACGACCGGGGGAGGTAGTGACGAGTGTTACCAAGAACAAGAGTTCAAAAATGTTTCCACGAATTTTCGAGGGTGGGGTAGTAACGAGAGTTTTCCAAGGATTTTCAAGGGGTAATAACAACAATTTTCCAACAATATTCTCGAGGGGGTAGTAACAAGACTTTTCCAAGAACAATTTTCGAGGGAGGTAGTATCGAGAGTTTCCGTAGTATCGAGAGTTTCCAAGACAATATTCTACAAAATTACATGTCTTGAATTTTTCTTTGAGGCAAAAATTTCATCTCTTTAATTTTTCTGGGGGAGGGAAACTCGATCCTGGGGATCCTTTACCCCCCAGAGACGTCTAGATTGAACACTGACTGTCGCCTGCATCAACGATGTTGTGCATGCACGTTCTGCAGAAGAAGCCAGAATGGCAGCAGTTTTTTTCCCAGAACTTGTCAAACTTCTGCTACGAAGCACAGCGAGTGCCATGCAGTCACAAGGACAAAGTGTATTGCTGAGCGATGCTTTTACTGAATAAGTGCAGTTACTTTTTTATCTATACATTATGCATCTATAAATTATGCGAATGTGATGAGTCTCAAGGCGTCTAACTAGCCTTCATGATGCAACATATATATTCGGACGACGTAGCCTATATATATTCCACAATCTGATGGAAATTTTACCACTTCCAGAGTATCTCTGAAACTCCAAGCGATAAAGAAGTGGTTTGTGTCTATGATAGGGTTGGAGTCGAAAAGTAAAAGAATATATAGGCTATTTATAGTATATATGGCAATCGGACAACTTTATTTTCAAGGTCGTTTGATCTCTTCTGTCCAGTAATTAAGTTTTGTCGGAGTTGTGAATATCTATGAA
>JACEVL010000415.1:1699878-1740203 GCA_020284085.1 Aporrectodea caliginosa | reverse complement strand
TAAATAAACGAATTTAAGTAAGTAAGTTTGAAAACTGAATGAGTACGATGGCAGGGCTAAACAACAGGTAGTCTAAAGATAGACCTAGTCTAAACTTAAGTCCACAGCTGCTATTTTCTGGTGGTCCGACTCCCAAGCATGTCAAACTTAGATAAAAGAGGAGGTTGAACTACAGGTACATGTAGATCTCATCTAAAACTCTACCACGGCTATTTTTGGTAGTGCCAGTCTCAAGCCTCGATAAAGGAGGAGGGAAACGCCCCAACCACTTTTTTTATAGGTCTATATGACACGCGCCCACAGGCGTAGCCACATTGAGGCAAGAGGAGGTAGTTGCCTCCTCTTGATTTTTATATACTGGAACTTCCATTGAACAGTGATCCCAATGACCAGGATTTTGCCAATGGTCTGTGAGGTTCCCTCCTCTTGAGTTTATGTCTCGCTACGTTCCTGATGGCGCAATGAAAAGTCAACTATCCCTACCTATCAGATGATGTGTACAAACTTTTTTCAGTTTGTTTGGTTCATGAAAGGCGCTACATAAAAGCCATGTGCGTATATACTAGGGGTCTGCGGGTATACCCGTACCCGCGGGTTTACCCGTGCCCGACCCGTACCCGCGGGTCGGGTACGGGTCGGGTAGTTAGACTTTTTACGGGTCGGGTCGGGTACGGGTAGGAGCATTACGGGTACGGGTATACCCGGTTTTACCCGTAACGAACTGAAGTTTTGGGGTTACATGTAATTGTGCCTTGCACCTTCAGAGACTTACTATAACTGGCGGTATTCTGTCTAAGTACCATATCCTTGTGTTGACCTATGTCCGTGCGCCTTAGTGAGTTTGACATTCATTTACAGATGCCCAATTTACAGTTACAAAATAGCTTGTTGCCATTAGCACAATCCGATCGTAGGAGTTTTTACATATGTCTCATCTGAGTTTCAGTCCCGACAGCCTGTGTAGGAGGTTGCTGGCGCCGAGCGTGGCAGTCCAGCAGCCGTATTTTCTTTAAAACAGGTTGATGCAGTCTAGGCATAGTTAAAACACCAAGTCTGTAACCATTCCCTCTGACAAATGCTTAAACTATTCAAATAGTGGTATTTTGTTAAAAACTGCCGTGTTATGGCTGGCTGCATAAAATTTATTATATTTTTGAATCGCCCGAGGTGAGTGTAGTCCCTCAGGTTCTAAGAAACTATTCGAAGAGTGTTGTCGTTCTGGAGTTAAAGGTCATCTTCACCAGTCAAATGTGCAAACGTGCAATGAAAAGCAACAGCATTGAACCGTTGTGTGCACATTGAAAGACGCTGAAAGAGGCGTGCTCTGCTGTCTCCTGCGGGTAGTCCCCAAAACAAGTTATTATTATTAATATATTATTATTATTATTATTATTATTATTATTATTATTATTATTATTATTATTATTATTATTATTATTATCATCATCATCATCATTATTGCTGTGATCATCACTGTGATCGTCAGATAATTATTATAACTATATGCTTTGTAAGACCATTGGACTGGTAGGGACTGGGATCATAGGAAGTCCTATTAATTACGTGGCGGGTACGGTACGGGTACGGGTATACCCGCGGGTACGGGTCGGGTTGGGTAGTAATTTCGAGTACGGGTCGGGTACGGGTACGGGTAACGGTCCTGTGTTACGGGTACGGGTAGCAAAAATGCTCTACCCGCAGACCTCTAGTATATACATAAATAACTTAAATAAATTACATAAATGCAATGTTTCGCTTAATAACTTGTTTCTCTGAAATCCAATCATGGTGTGCATCCATGCGCCTTAAACTGAATGCCTCCAAGACAGAACTTATCTGGTTTTACCGCAACCCGTTACCTAACTCACAATTATTCCACACTGTACTCAATCTTAGCCCAGATTGCTCCATCAAACCAGCTGATGTTATCCGAGACCTTGGTGTCCTCCTTGATAACTCGTTGTCTATGAAAACTCATGTCTCCAATATAACCAAATCCTGTTTTTTCCATCTCAGACGCATTCGGCAAGTCAAGAAAAGTCTTAACGAGAAATGTGTTCGTACCCTAGTACAGGCCCTTGTCATTTCTAGAATTGACTACTGCAACTCAGTCCTTTGTGGTCTTCCTGCATCTACCCTTCAACCTCTTACAGCTGTTCTTCATCACGCTGCTAAGCTTATCAAGAACCAAAATCCTCGGGATCATGTCACACCGACCCTCCGTGAACTACACTGGCTTCCCATACAAGCTCGCATCAATTTCAAAATCTGTCTTCTAATGTACAGAATCTACACAAACTGTTCTCCTGCATACCTTTCTTCACTTGTTACACCCTGTTCCTCTCTCCAATCCAGACGAGGGCTACGTTCATCGTCTCAAGGTGATTTTGTTGTGACACGATCACTCAAAAACTTGGTAACCGGGCATTTGCGCTAGCCGGCCCGGCTGAATGGAACAAACTCCCTGTCTTTATCCGCAAATCCCCAACTTTATCGATTTTCAAAACTAGCCTTAAAACACATCTGTTTAAGATTTACTATGATGAGATGGTGGGTGCAGCTGAAGAGCGACTGCTCCAAGCAGTTATTAGGAATGACTGCCATGTCTTGCGAGGGCTATTTCCACCAATCGTACAACGACGATACAACCTCCGCCCAAGACGTCATAACTTTGAACTGCCTGCCAAAGATATTAAGAACTTTATCCCTCGTGTACTTTACAAGCGGTTGCCCTAGGTCTCACCTGACTGCACACCTGTCTGATTTTTTGTTTGCTTTTGATTTCAGTATTTAAACATATTTCTATTGTAACTGGTTGCGGTCTGTCAACCTGTCAGAAAATAAAACGAATATCATCATCATCATGATTGATTTTTCTGTTACGCGCCTTTTGTGCAAGATTCCAATTTTGTTTAGGCGCGCTATAAATAACAGTCTAATAATAATAATAATAATAACTTATTAGATTAAATTAGACGGTAGACGCGAAGGACCCCGTCCGCCATTACATGCCGTTGAACACGCACGATGCGTCAGTCGATAGACGACCTGCTTTAGTGCTGCCCTTACAGTTTTCCATTGTAGCAGTATTCCAGCATGAAGACAACACTAAACGTGCAAAGCTCGTCTCACTGAGTGACACAACGGTAAGCTACACAGCGTTAAAATAAAATTCCCAATACTTCGCGTGATCTCAACTTTATGAATTGAATTGCTTGAATAGTGCGGCTTATGGACCGACATTTCCATGTTTTTTCTGTAGCCAAACGGCTTTATTAGCCCATGCGTATCGTATTCGATGGAAGACTTGCAGAAAAGTCGACAAGGAAATACACTATGGATCGTACGAAAATATTTCTGGGAAATGATTTCATGGGACCAAGGCAACAGTGAGCAACAGAGGATTTCAGTTTTCATGTTAGGCCTGTTATTCGTATTGGATATATTATTGTTATTATCATTATTATTATTAACACCATTATTTTTTACCCCAGGGTAAAAAAATCCCTCATACATGGCATCCATGGTCATGCCATGTTCTGTTTTCAACACTAGAGGACTCCGATCGTTCGAGGCGAGTGGATTTTATTTACCATACTTCGCACAAACCGCGAAGTTTGTAAACCGTGCTTTCTCTGTCTCAGGACTTATAGAATGGAACAGTCTTCCAACTTCAGTACGACAGTGCACATCTCAGCCTTCACTGCTTTATTGCTTCTGCTGCTGCTACTATGTTACTACTACCAGAGATGGGCACGATTAGTTAAATTGCTAAATTGCTAATCGATTAGAATTAGAATTAGCTGTCTGTCAAAAATTTCTATTCGATTAGCCAATCGATTAGTTACATTACTAATTGATTAGAATGAGAATTAACTGTAATTATTATTATTATTATTATTATTATTATTATTATTATTATTATTATTATTATTATTATTATTATTATTATTATTATTATTATTATTATTATTATTATTATTATTATTATGTATATATTAGGAATATATATATATATATATATATATATATATATATATATTCGTTTAATTGAGAAAAACAATCTGACAAAAACGCAGAAATGCTAACATGAGTGATAATGGATAATTAAAGTTCATAAGAAGATTTTAGAATAAACTAGTAAATATTTTTATATAATGATCTGGGAATAAATTGAGAGTTGTCCTTTGGTGGGAGAGTATGGTTGTGTGCTCTTGGTCTTAATTGGTAAGAGGAGAGGGGTCGGAGTGGAGGTAGGAGTTGGAGAAGTACATGCTTGGGGTTGTGTAATATGGAGAAAATGGAGAAAAGGAGTTTCGCATCGGCTATATTGGCAGGTTCACTGGTTCAGAGACTGTTGGAAAGGATTGAACTATACTAGCATTGATTGGGTGGAGAGATGAAGAGTGACCTTTGAATATAGTGAGGTGTGAGCGTTCAAGATGATATTCAACTAGCCAGTTATAGATTTAGTCTGGGATATCAAGAGTGGAGATTTTGTCAAATAGGGCAGAGTGCTTAACAGAGTCAAATGCTTTGGAGAAGTCAAGGGAGATTATTGAGACAAATTAGTTGGTTTTTAGGAGGAGTTGTGTATGATGTATGATAGATATTATGGCTGCAGAGGTGGAACCAGCGGGTCTGAAAGCAAATTGATCTGAAACAGAGGGAGCTTGAGTAAGGGTAGGGTATAGAAATCTCTGAACTATTTGCTTTTCGACAATTCTGGAGAGAACAGGGAGGATGGAAATTGGGCGGAAGTCAGCATTTTGAGAGGGGAGTTGATTTTAACTTTTGGCCGGATGATGGCTATTTTTCATTGGGGAGGGATAAAATGGGATAGGAATGAGAGATTGATAAGGTGAGAGAGAGATAATGAAAAGAATGGGGCGGTGAGTCTAAGAAACCAAGCAGGTAGGTTATCATGTCCAGTGGCAGTAGGATGCAAATGGTCGAGAAGATAGAATAGTTGGTATTCTTCAATGAAGGGGTATTTGGGAGGGGCTGTGAGTCGGAAATTGGGAGGCGAGTAGCTTTGGTTGGTGGAGATAGAGGAGAAATGGAGTTTAAGGTCTGCAGCAGTGATGAGTAATTAATACATCACGCCCTTCCTCTGACGTCACAATGATTTTTCTAGACGTCATTATTCAATAGCGGTTTAGTCCATCTCGACGTAATGGTCCAACTAGACTCTAAAGCTTCGACTGTACATTTGTAAATAATGTCAATTATTGCAATTTAATTCGCTTAAAATTGTTTGTCGTAGGCGTTTTACTTTTCCGATCGCGCTTCTGTTACAGACTGTTAGCTCTCTGTCGATTTGCCCAGTCAGCATTTACCGACAACCGATTGGTGTTTCTTGCAACATTAATGTTGATTGTGAATTTGTGACGAGAGGCGACATTTCTTCTTCTGCAGATCCTAGTGTTGCCCTTACGCCATGCCCAAGAAACGAACGCCAACTGAATCCAGTAATGACGAACAAACCACTGAAGGTATCGAATCCTGAGAAATTTTTTCATAAACAAACAACGCACGAAAACCGGCATAGCTTCAATTTACTAACATAGGCCTATAATAGGCCTACAATAATTCAGTCTAGTTAACTACTGCATGTGAAGTTCGTTCAGTCTATTTCGATCAGTTATCTTTATGGTACGGTATCCAATTCTGAGCGCATTGTTCCATAAACAAAAAACTCGATACAAAACTAGGATCTCACCCGCTCAATTCATCGAAAAATGAACAGGGTTGAGGCCTTACGTAGCTATATAAAATTGTGTACATTTACATTTACATTATACTGTGTTATAGCTTCATATGTTGACATATAAAATGATTGTGTCTAATTATTGCAATGTATGTGGAGTTCATTGACTATTTCTTTTATTGTAGCAGTATTCCAGGATGAAGACAGCGCTAAACGTGCAAAACTCGTCTCACTGAGTGACACAACGGTAAGCTACACAGCGTTAAAATACAATTCGCAATACTACGCTGGATCTAATCTTTATGAATTGCTTGAATGGTGTGACTTATGGGCCGACTTTTCCCATGATTTTCTATAGCCAGATGGCTTTATAAGCCCATGCGTGATGTAAGGGACATAACTAACGTGTTCAAAAGAATATTTGACTTTGATGCTAAGGCAGCAATTCTTGTCTAAATTCGTCACAGACTTCACTGGGTTTCTACACAAGATAAAATTCCCACTCTGTAGACGTCGGTTTACTGAACCGTCGTATTCTGATCTAAGTATACGTCGCCCTCGTTCTGTGTTTCTTCGATCGCTGTTTGCAAGCATATTGAGCGAAGTCTTTGTGGCGACGTTATCACTAATTCATGCAATCTGGTATCAGCACAAGGACGAATTCAACAGAGGAATCGGTCAAATATAGTCTGAGAACTAAGTTATTGCAAAACATCTTAATAAGAAGTTAACAGCCATAAGAAAGAGGAACTAGGCTGTTTATTAATACCAAACAAGATGGAATCGGCAAATGTCGCTAAAACCTTGCATATTATATAGTCTCCCTCGGTTGGCGTCAGCTGTTAGTAGGAAGTAAGCCGTGTTGTGTCGAACCCAGTTCTCACTCATTTTTAAAGGAAACTTAACTTCAAATAAGTTGGTATTTATAAATGAACTCTTTTGGATTGCTGTGCAGTTTACGGATCGTCTTGAAAGGTATTTCTGTCTGCTTGATTAATATAATGGTGATAAACTCTTGCGAAGTGTGCTAGCAGATCTTGTCTTTAAACGTTTATTTATACATGCAGCTGCAAGATCTACCGCTCGAGCTACTTGAGTGTATCCTCGTCAAAGCCGTTGCTATGGAAGTGAGGAATATGAATCTGGCCAAAAGTGTGTGGAAAGAAAAAGCGGATCTGGTGATAAGCAGACTTAGAACAGTCTCCTTGCAATGGAGCAGCATCCTTTCCACCAACTTCTTTCGAAATGAACTTCACAGAACTCTGGACGGCCATGGTTAGTTCATGAAAATACCGTAGCTTAATATCATGCATGTTACGATAAACGAAAACCTGAAAATGGGTTTCAAGATGTTTGCGTTTATTCAACGTTTCACTATACGTATATATATGTGAATCTTGGATGTTACGCAAACAGGACAAGAATATATTGCTGGCATTTGAAATTAGGTGCTACAAAAGGATCCTACGCATTAGATGGCAGCAGAAAATAAATATCAAATAAAGAAGTGCAAAGAAGAGTGCTGTGCACCAGAAGCATCATACAACAAATAATGGAAAGGAAGTCCAAATTTGTTGGACATGTCCTATTTGCAGGATGTACAATACCAGACTGAATAAACAGGTCGTGTTTGGATTGATCGACGGCTAAAGAAATTAAAGAGATAGGTCTATACTCTAGACCAAACAGGGAATGACTTGATGATGTCAGAGATTGATGCAAACTGGATGTGAAAAGGATGAGTCTGGTGGTACAGGATCAAAACGAGTGGAGATAGACAGAAAGAGATCACCCAATGGGTGAATTTAAAAAAGCAAAGGGCATAGGGCCTATCTGTGCAACACCAGGCTTATAATGTCAGCTTCATTCACAAGTTGCTACAATCTACTGAATGAAGCTGACTGTGAAAAATATAGATACACGCATGTACATGTATATATATATATATATATATATATATATATATATATATATATTATATATATACACTTACACACATACATACATACTTTACATACAAACATATGTGCATACATACATACATACATACATACATACATACATACATACATACATACATACATACATACATACATATGCACACACATTACATGATTACATACATAAATACTTAAACCCAACTAAAACCAAATTGATCTGGTTTGGCACCCGCCAGCAACTTGCTAAGTTTGACTATTCCCTTTTGGACGAAGGTTTTCTTTCCTGTGCCTTCCTGTTCGTAACCTGGGTGTCACTCTTCATAGCTCTATGTCCTTCTCTGACCACATTACTAATCTCATCCGCTCCTGCTATTATCATCACCGACGCCTGAAGGCAATCCGACGATCAGTTTCTTCTTAGGTTTTTACCTCAAAAGTTCATGCCTTTATTTTTGTTCTCGCATAGAACATTGCAATACCCTCTTTTTTGGCCGCCCTAAGTGCGCCTCTCCCCTCTGCAATCAGTTCTTAATGCAGCTGCCAGACTTATTGCCCGTCTCCCGCGATTCTCCCATATCTCTACAATCTACATTCATGTTTGAACATCTACATTGGCTTCCTCTCCATCAATCAATCAATCAATCGTTTATTGTTCCCAGTACAACCAACAGATGACAATTATCACAGTAAAGAGTAAAGTTGGGATATAACAGCAAGACCCAGCAGGGACCAAGGTCCCGTTTATTAGAGTCACCCTAGTATCATGATACAAATGTAGAATGACAAATGATTGACCTTTATTATGATTGACTTCACGCATCCAATTAAAGGTACTTATCCTTATCTTCCGATCCTACCTGCATGGGTCTTGCCGCTAAATGCCTCTGTAACTCCATACGTCGGCCACCTCGCCTGCTTCCCTTAGCCCGCTCCGCCCTTCCGATCGTCTTGACCTCTTTGTTCCTCTTGTGAGAACGGCCATAGGTCAGTTCCGTGCCTCTGCCTGCATTGGCCCTTCGCTATGGAATCAATTTCCCCCTTATTTTGCACCACCATGCTATCCGGTGGCCCTGCTAAATCTTTTCGCTACCTCAAAACTTGTCTTTGTTCTCGAGGAATTTCGCACTGGGAGCGCCTGTGATTCGTGTTCATTGTGAGAGCGCTTTATAAATCTTTTAACAATACAATCATACATACATACATACATACATACATACATATATACATACATACATACATACATACATACATACATACATACATACATACATACATACATACATACATACATACATACATACATACATACATACATACATACATACATTAATACATGCAAAAATGTATAGCCCACATGCATACCCATGTATGCATGCACAGTGCATACATACCTAAATATATAATTACATAGGCCTACATCTATACATAGGCCTACATACCTATGCATATGCTTACATAATAATATATATGAATATGAGATATGTTAAAAGCTTAAAACATACGTCAGAGTAAAACAGGATTTTATCAATAAACCTAAATAACTTCTGACACCTTTTTCGAAATCATTTGTTTCCAATAAGTGCCAATTTTTGTCCAATAGATAAAGCAGAGCAATTGTTTTTTTTTAGCTCAGGAGAAGATTGCTTGGGAAATTTTGCTTCAGCCTTCGATCCAGTCATTCATCAAGAGACTTGCTTCAATGAGAGATGAAGTATTTATGCTCTCCGGACTACGTGATGGAGCACGTGTACTCAATGTTTACGACCGCAGCAACGTCGTCGAGCCAAAAGATGCCATCCCAGTTTCGGAATTTCATCTGGGAGACATGGTAGCTTGCAGCGTGTCAAACTGCGTATATCTACTGAATGCGGATAGGCGTAGTCCTTCAGTTATACGCATTGCGAAAGATGAAAATCAGTTTAAAACATCACTATGGATCAAAAATCTAAGGCTGCCAATTTCTGATATGGGATTTATATCTGCATCTGCTAATGGTAACCTAATTATCCTTGCAAGGCAGCGAAGTCCAGAACCTACTGTAGTAGGCATATATGATGCAAATGGTTTCGTTCAGCATAAAATTAGATTGTCACCAAGTATTTATGGGCAAATTGATTCGGTGAAACATGTTAGCAGCGTGATTCAGAAATCAAATGGAAACCTTCTGTTGGCTTGTAGTAATAACGTGCACGAAGCAAAATTGTTGGAGATCGATGTGAGTGGAAGAATTATACGCGAATATCAATCACCATATATAGGAGCTGGTGTTGAGAGTTTTGAAGATATTAACGGTCGAATTTTGGTAACTTTTCCGTTTAACAGAATGGAACTTTTAGATTCTGAACTTAATCTCCTGGATAGTGCAGTTCCACGGCTGGATGATGGAGAGATAGTGTCTCCCTATCAATTGCACTACAATAGGGAGAGGCATGAGATGGTGGGTGTTCGTTACGATTGGAATACTAAGACCAGTATTTTAGTCACCTTCCGTTTCACAGAAAAATGAACCACTGTTAATGATTGGGACGATTTGTATTAGTTTCGTCATCGAATAATATGGTCCTATCTTAGTAACTGTTTTCTATAGCTTTAAACACTTGTCTTGACATTCATTTGAGATGTATTCTAACAACTGGTTTACTAAATTTACGTTACTAACAAAAACAGTTTCTTTATCTTTAACTTCGTTTGCATAATTTTATGAATTTCTGTTCTGGCATTTAATGACGTTGATTAAAAAAAGGATGGGGCGGCAAGCTCGATCTAACTCGAGTGTTTCAGTGTAATTGCAAATCATGCGCAATATTGACTTAAGCATTTTAGTTATCTGCACAAAATTAGGCATTTAAGTAACTGAGAGTTTTAAGATAGACCTAGTCTAAATTTAAGTCCACTGCTGCTATTTTCTGGTGGTCCGAGTCCCAAGCATGCCAGACTCGGATAAAGGAGGAGGTTGAAAATACAGGTAGATCTCATCTGTAATTCTACCACGGCCATTTTATGGTCTGTGGTGCCAGTCTCAAGCCGCGATGAAGGACGAGGGCAACGGCCCAATGACTTGCTATAGGCCTATATGACATGGCGCAATGAAAAGTCAGCTAGACCTTCCTATCAGATGATGTGTATACATTTTATTGCGTTTGTGAGGTTCAAGAAAGGCGCTGCATAAATATCCATAGGCATATATGCATACATGAATTATTATATTAATTCAGACGGTAGACGTGAAGGACCTCGTCCGCCATTAGATGCCGTTGAACACGCACGATGCGCCATTCGATAGAGAGAATGCTTTAGTAGCATTCGATGGAAGACTTGCAGAAAAGTACACGATGAAATCGACATATTGGACGTTTACGTGAAAAGGGACCAGACTGTCGGTTTGGAGTTATTGGCATTTTTAAAATGTTCAATACGAGAGTGAAATAAAGAGCAAATCTTCATACTATCCAGCACATGTCTGGTTATTGTAGAGACTGGTAAACACAACAACCCAGAAAATGCTCATTTTAAGTTATTTGCGATTAAATAATAGGGCCTACAGTAACATGAAGTTGTAGGTTCTGTTGCAAAATTCATAATTGACTTGGCTCTCCATGAAGCGCCGAGGTAACGATTTTGAGTCGGCACCTCATGAGCTCCTATAGGTAGATTCGCTGATTCAACAGTCTTTGGAGCGCCGATATAGATTATAAATCAGCACCGTGATAGTTGTGTCGGTGACGATTTTGGACTGATGCCCATAGATTTGTATTGGTAACTTGCTGAATTTGACACCGTATGGAGTGCCATTAGTTTCAGAACTTGTATTATGGAACTGTATTATTATTGACACCGAGAGAACTGTACCGGTGACGGGTTCAGATAGCGCGCACTGGCAATTGCTCTAGGCGGGTCGATAAATCGATACTCTATGGGGCGCCGTTAGCCTAATATTGTTCGGTGTCGTTTTTGGGTTTTGGCCTCCTGCATATGAATTAGAGGGCTGATAAATTGGCACCTTAGAAGGGTATAAAAGGCAGAGGTTTTAATGTAGGCCTAGGCCTACTCTATTTTTAAACTAAAACATTCAATATGCCAAAGGCCTATAAATTGTAATCTATGCATTCAGTTGTATTATAAGTTTGTCAAGTATCCAAAATATGATTTACAATTATGATCCATTAAAACGAGTTAGAGTTTACTTGATTTTAGGAGTGGAAGTTTTTCAAAATGACAGTCTGTTAGAGAACTTAGTTGATTGCGCCTGCAGGGTGAGTGAGTCAATTTGTCCAGCAGTGCTAAAGAGATGCTCAACAGAAGCTGAAGATGGAAGCTTTGTTATCTGTAGGCAGCCGCAGTAAGTTAGCTAAAACTGAGTGAATGACTGCATGGATAGTCTGATAATGATGACCAGCCCTTGCCCTCAGGGTGTATTAAAGTGTGCTGTAAGATTGTAACAGGGGTGTAAGGATAGAATAATGTTGACAATTATGTTGCCATGCAATCATAATGCAGAGCAGTTTATTCAATTAAACGGGTAGCCCGGGTCAACCGGGCAGGCTGGCATCTTTGCTGACTTTATCAAAGTAATTCGTAATTTACACTTCATTCAATTACAAATTACATGCAATATTGTAATTGAAAATGTAATTCAATTACAATTACAATTAAAATTGAACTTGTAATTCAATTACGTAATTCAATTACATGTATTTCAATCACTGACCAACACTGCCTCGAGCTTTGCATCGGCCTAGAAGTCTCGACTGGTGAAGAGGACCTGCCGTCGAGCTACGGAACAGCCATCCGAGGAGCAGTCGCTAGAGGACCTGCTCGCCTAGAGGCTAGAGAAGACAGTCTGGAGAAGACAGTCCGGAGAAGACTGAGGGCCTGCTCGACAATAGGACGGGGAAGCGGCTGAACAGTTCTCTCAATGTCAAGTTACGTGTTGATGTGAACATTGTCGTTCGTCTATGTGAAGAACTAATAAAGCGGTGTTCTATGTGCGTGCGTGTGTCGCTGGTGACCTACTCAAGCCTCTAGATTTACCACTAGAGCCAGACCGAGGACAACCTTTGTTGAGATCTGGGGTTTCTGGCATCCTGGTAGAGCTCTGAACCAACGGCAGCAAAGAAGAGGAACAGAGAAGACCCCCAATTTGCGGACAGTTCTAAGATTTCACAACTACTACTGCATTGTTATGCTATGCATCATTAGAAGCCATTTCCTGTAAGCTTCACTAATATATTACTGCCGCTGAATTACCTGACAAATAATTATGCAGTTTAGTTGTTAAGTAGGCCTAGGCTTCTGTATGCATACTGTACCGAAAACAAATAATTGACATTTGTGTAAAGAAACACAAAATTTTGTAATGAAAAACTTCTATTTCAATTAAACTGAACCTCATAGGTTAAGTATGTTGATAGGAGAATGTAATTAGACACAAAAAACGCATAATCACAAATTCTAACCCAAACCACTTTAGGCACTGTTTTCTCTGACAGTAGACTCAACAATCTTGACTCCTTTCACATAAACGTCCAATATATTGAACAGAACGAAAACATTTCTGGTAAATGATTTTTGGAGAAAATGTTCCAAATCTGTCGAATAATACGGGAATTTCAAGTTAAGAGAGTTCTAGACCGACCGATTATGGTGGCTACAGCCATCGGACGATGACGTCTGCGTCTGCAACTGTAGGAACGTATTTGAGAAGCCTTCACTGCTAAACTGTTTCTGGTGCTGCTGCTACTACTACTATGTTACTACTACAGCTACTACTACTACTACCACCACTACGACTACTACCACTACGACTACTACCACTACCACTACTACTACTACTACTACTACTACTACTACTACTACTACTACTGCTGCTGCTGCTGCTACTACTACTACTACTACTACTACTACTACTACTACTACTACTACTACTACTACTACTACTACTACTACTACTACTACTACTACTACTACTACTACTACTACTACTACAACTACAAATCCTACGACGACGACTACTACTACAAGAACTGCTGCTGCTACTGCTGCTGCTGCCACTGCTACTACTACCACTACAATCTGGTAAAAATAGCAGCATGCTTTCTACCGTTGATGAAATGGTATAACGGTCTGGGCAACTCAGAACAACAGTTGCTCAATGGTTGGAGTTGATTGTAACTCTGTCTGTTGTTGAGTCTAGACCCTTGGTCTTATTGGTTGCGCTGTCACGGCTGTGTCTCTTGGCTTCGGATGACATATGCAAGCCTCTGAATGGGAAATCTGGTAGGGGCGCTATAACAAGTGTTCAGATACAATACAATAAGCGCCAAGTCGTAACCCTACAACTATAAGGTTCTATGTCGACATTTGGCGAAACCGAGATGCTGATGACATCGCTCTGCTGGATAATACCTTGGATGGAATAAAAGAAATAACAGACAATGTACAGGAGGAGGCAGGCAGAGTCGGGCTTGCTATAAACCCAGAGAAGACCAAGATCATGAAGATAGGGAAATGGCAAGAAGCGGACAAGATCACGATCGACAATAAACCAATTGATGTGGTAGATGACTTTTGCTACCTTGGCAGTACATTGGCGGCAGATAGCAGCTGTGACAAGGAGATAAGGATAGGCTACGTATTGGGAAGGCAAATGGGGCTTTTGGGAGACTGGAGAGGATATGGAAAAGCAATGGATGCAGCGTGAAGATCAAGATCCGGCTATTATGAGGCCGTAGTGATGAGTACCCTGCTCTATGGAGCAGAGACGTGGTCAATGACGGTTGCAAATAACAAAAAACTGGAGGCAGCCCATCGCAGTTGGCAAAGAAGAATTCTGCACATCTCCTGGAAAGACAAGATCACAAATAAAACCATCAGAGAAAAAAGAACAAGGCATGATAAACTAGAGAACACCATTAGGAAGAAACGACTGAACTGGATGGGACACGTGGCCCGAATGAGTAATGATAGAAAAGCCAGCCAAGTGATCAACTGGACTCCGGAGAGGAAGCGCGAGAGAGGAAGAACAAGAAAGAACTGGATGGGAACTGTTGGAGAAGATCTAAGGTGTCTGGAGATGACGGTGGAGGATGCTGTCGAGGGGGCGAAGGACAGGGAAGAATGGAAAAACTGCGTTGCTCGATGTGCAGTCCTGCACGGGAAGGACTAAGGTCTAAGGTAATTAATGTATTATTGTATATTATGTGTAGGAGGAGTTGGGTCTAATGACTCTAATCATAGAGATGTATAATATATAAATATATAACTAGAGCACGCATCTACCATCTATGGTGAGGCTTTGACCCCGTGGCCGCTCTCAACGGCCTTGACCCTGTGGCCGCTCAAAATGGCGAAACGATCGAAGTTAAATTGTGTAGTATGTGGATGTAGCAACTTATTAAAGCCCGAAAACAAGGCCGCTGGAATGTTATTTAATCCATAAGTTGCTATTTTGTGTCTGTTGAACTTTTTGCAACGCGTAAGCTTCGAAAAGAAATTAAATAGTCTCGCTTAAGCTTGACTGCGTCCATGAATTTCAACCAATAAAAACGCGTCATTTCAATTTCCATTAACTGCCGAACTCTCTTTAAGGTGCAGTGGCGTACGGAGCCGATATGCCGCCCGGGGCGACGGTCCAAAATGCCGCCCTTGGCAACTTAATTTTGGATATGATATTTTCTCTAAGAGATTGCAATTTGCATGACGATCGTCGATCTTATTACATATAGGCCTACGTGTACAATTTTATTTTATAAAGTTGTCTGGTTTTATCACTTTTCATTGATTTTTTTAATTATCCGTTTTAGCTATAGCCTAGGCCTAGCCTACATTTTCAATTTGCTGAAATTTATATTACTATAATAAAACAATTTATTACATGAGTTGCGACTGTCGCAGACTCGCCGCTTCTGTTGCGGATGTGGAAGAAACAAAATATCGGCGCATAGCTGCAGCACCACCTATCCAAACAAATTTAGATTTTCTATGCTCTTCCTATAGGCCTATTCAGTATACCACTTAGTTCAGCCTCTTACTCATTTTCATTCGTAATGAATGAATGAATGAATGAATGAGTATTGCGGGTGTTTGTAGTTAATACGAGTGGGCCGAGAGGAACTAGTAATAAACAATTATTATAGTATCTCACAGTATACATTTAGTATCTCACAGTAGACCTCTCAGATTGATGCCGCCCCTAAAGGAGGCTTTGGGGCGCGCAACGGAAGCCAGGCCGACTTGACCAAAGTAACCGTTTCTTTCTTTCCTTCCTTCTTTTTCTACCTTTCTTTCTTTCTTTCCAACTTTTTCATTTTTTTCGAACATTCACTCCTTTTTATATTTTTCTTCAACCCCATTTTACCGCCCCTGCAAAAGTGCCGCCCGGGGCGACTCGACCCTCTGACCCCCATTCGGTACGCCACTGTTAAGGTGCTATTGTATCTATGATTGTGGCTTCAAATCTGTGCAAAGGGAATATACGTCATGTTCCCTCTAGCGTTAATAATATATCTCATTGCCATTGGGTCTAATACATCGCGCCCTTTCCGTGACGTCACAATAATTGTTTCTAGACGTCATTATTCCAAAGCGGTTTGTCATCGACGTAATAGTCCAGCTAAACTCTAGGCCTAAAGCTTCGATTGCATATTTGAAAATTATTTTAATTATTGCAATTCATTTAATTCGCTTAAAATTGTTGTCGTAGACGATATACTTCTGCAGTTAGCTCTCTGTCAATTTGCCCAGCAGTCAGCATTTACCGACAACCGATTGGCATTTCTTGCAATATTAATGTTGATTGTGAGTTTGTGACAAGAGGCGACATTAAATTTTCTTCTTCTGCAGATCCTAGTGTTGCTCTTACGCCATGCCCAAGAAACGAACGCCAACTGAAGTCAGTAATGACGAACAGACGAAGAAAGGCTCAGATTGCGAATTAATGCAAGGCAAGTTTTAAAACTACGTCCTCCACTTCTTTGGTTTTCAATCATTCTATCAGTTTTTTAAGAGTAACACTTGAGAATGCTTGTCATTTTTAGGTATCGAATCCTGAACAAATTTTTTATAAACAAGGAACGCGAGACAACCAGCATGACTAGCTTCATAGCACTAACGTATAGGCCTACACTAATTGAGTCTTATTAAATGTAGCCTACACACCATAGGATTTTTAGTGAGAAGCACTTTGAGAACATTTGCCAGAACTTGGTACGGTATCAAATTCTGTGCACATTGTTTCATAAACAAAGAACTTGATTTGCAACTAGGATCTCACCGGATCAGGGCCGTTTTATCCACTAGGCACAGTAGGCACTGTGCCTAGGGCCCACGAACATTTTAGGGGCCCACGAAAGTCTGAAAATGAGATATTGAAAAAATAATTTTAATGGTTGAATTTGACACGAAAATGAAAGAAATTTCAAATTCTACTTTAATCATTTTTATAATTGTACTGAAACAAGTTAACTTTTATGCTTATTAATAAAAAGTTAAGTTACCTAGCTGTGCAACAGCAAAATATAAACTATGTGAACTTTTAAATTACGGCTCTTAATTTGCATTAGCAAGATCACTGATAACGTCTTCAAAAGTCATTTGCCCGCCAGTGATCGGTAATTAAGATTTCTTAACAAATTAATTAGAATTAGCATTACTTTGAATTTCATAATTAGTATTAGCATTACCATTTTTGGGATAACTAATTAATTAGAATTAGAATTAACGCTGAACTAATTAACTAGAATTAGTTGCTGGCGTCAGAATACAAACGACTCAAAAATTTTCTTTTGCCAGTTAAGCGTTCAATCTATTAGGCAAATATTTCAGATTATGATGAAACTCAAATTTCAATGATCTTTATCCAATTTCTTCTTATTATTGTGCAACATTATTTATATTTATTTGAGATCGGACTTGCACATTGGAATTATCATGAGTTCTAAAGTATTGTCTTCGAGCCTGTTTCTTTGCTCATTTGTAACAAATCTTGCAAAAGCAAATTCTTACAACATAATGTTTCAGATGCAGCTGGAAAACGCTGATAATCTCATATTATTTTCTTACTAGAAGCTTAGAATGTAATTGCTAAAACAGATACTTTCCAATTAATTTTACTTTACTGTTGGATTCTTTTATGTAGGCTCTACTGAGATTTTTCATAAACACATCTCATAACAAAAGGAAATTCTTCCTTGAAAGATATAATAAAAAACTAAAAACTCAAGTAAATTGGTTGATGTTTATTAGTCACATGGAAGCATCGAGCAAAAGTAAGTAAAGAAATATGTAGGCAAGGTAACTATGAAGGTAATTATGGAATTTTAATTAGATTTTATAGACAACTTTTAATTAGTAATTTAATTAGAATTAGAAATTTTTTTGTTACTAATTAATTAGAATTAGAATTTAGCTACCAATCTAATAATTAGCTAATTAATTAATTTCTAATTAATTAGTTACCCATCACTGTTTCCCGCATTAACTCGCTTTTAATTTAAGAACGGGCAGTTGGGGCCTACGAATGCAAGAGTGCCTAGGGCCTACGACGACCTTAAAACGGCCCTGCACCGGATTCGTTCATTGAAAAATGAGCAGGGTTGATGCCGTATACGGTCGCTATATAAAATCGTGTGCATTTACATTACTGTGTTATAGCTTCATAATATTAACATATAAAATGATTGAGTCTAAAAACGCCAATCATCGTCGATATGACGGCGTCGTTAAATAAACGAATTTAAGTAAGTATTACAATGCATGTGGAGTTCATTGACTATTTCTATTGTAGCAGTATTCCAGCATGAAGACAACACTAAACGTGCAAAACTCGTCTCACTGAGTGACACAACGGTAAGATACACAGCGTAAAAATACAATTCGCAATACTTCGTATGATCTAAACTTAATGAATTGAATTGCTTGAATGGTGTGACTTATGGACCGACATTTTCCCTGATTTCTGTACCCAAATGCAGTAATTAGCCCATGCGTATTTTAATGAGCATTATTAACGTATTCAAAAGAGCAAGTTCTAATTTAACTTTGACGTTAAGGCAGCAAGCAATTCTTTTCTAAATGCGTCAGTCTTCACTTTCTACACAAAATAGAGTTCCCACTCTGTAGACATCTAAACGATCCTGCGCTGTTTTCCTGATCCGTCGTATTCTGATCTCAGCATACATTGCCTTCGTCTTGTGTTTTTTCGATCGCTGGTTGTAGCATGCTGCCTGAAATCTGCGTATAACAACTATAATTAATGCAATTTCGAATCAGCGCAAGGAGGAATCCCGCGGAAGAATATGGTCAGATATAGGCTGAGAAATAAGTTGTTATTGCAAAAGATCTTGATAATTAGTAAAAGGCCATCAGGAAAAGAGAACATGTGCGGCTTATAAATACCAAACAAGGTGAAATCGGTAAATATGGCTAAAACCTTGCATATTAGCCTCCCTTGACCAGTAGGCCTATACCAACTTTGAGTATAGGAAGTAAGACCGGTTGTCCCTAATTTTGTTAATTAAACTCAACCTTCTCAAATAAGTTGGTAGGCTATTTATAAATGAACTCTTTTGGATTGCTATGGAGATTACGGATCGTCTTGAAAGGTCCTTCTGCATGTTTGATTATATGGTGATAAACTCTTGCGAAGTGTCCAGTAGATGATCATAATATTATCATAATTAGTAGTATTGTATAACAAGTGTTCAAATACAATACAATACAATATACAATACAATACAATGATATCTTTTAACGTTTACTTGTATATGCAGCTGCAAGATCTACCGGTCGCACTAATTGAGCGTATCCTCGTCAAAGCCGTTGCTATGGAAGTGAAGGCTATGCTGCTGGCCAAAAGTGTATGGAAAGAAAAAGCGAATCTGGTAATAAGCAGACTTAGAACAGTCTCCTTGCAATGGAACAGCATCCTTTCGACCAACTTGTTTCGAAATGAAGTTCACAGAACTTTGGACGGCCATGGTTAGTTCATGAAAATACCGTAGCTTTATAAGATGCTTACGATAAACGAAAACCTGGAATTGGTTTCAAGATATTTGCGTGTATTGAACGTTTCACCATAAGCATGTGAATCTTGGACGCTTCCCTTCGTCCGCTCCGCTCTTCGGATCGTCTTGACCTTTCTGTACCTCGTGTGAGAACAGCCGTAGCCCAGTCCCGTGCCTTTGCCTGCCTTAGCGTTTCGCCATGGAATCAACTTCCCCTTAGTTCGCACTATCATACTATCCGGTGGTACTGCTGCATCTTTTCGCAACCTCAAAACTTGTCTTTGTTCTCGAGGACTTTCTCGCTGGGAGCGCCTCAGACTGGTGTGCACTGTGAGAGGCGCTTTATAAATCTTTAAATACAATATAGTGACATACATGAAATCAAATCAATTTATTGCAACCCAAAAACATAATACCAATACATATAGCAACAATGCAACATACATACATACATACACACATACATACATACATACATACATACATACATACATACATACATACCTACATACATACATACATACATACATACATATATACATGCATACATACATACATTCATACAGGTATAGCCCTCATACATATACTCATGTATGCATGCACATACCTAAATATATACCTACATAGGCCTACATACGTTACATGTATACATAGGCCTACATTCGTACGCAAATGCTTACATATTAATATATATAAAATATATATATATACGAGATACGCTAAAAGCTTAAAACATACGTCAGAGTAAAACAGGATTTGATCAATAAACCTTGAATAACTTCTGTCACCTTTTGAAATCATTTGTTTAATACGTCGTGTCAGTTTTTGCCCAAAAGATAAAGCAGAGCAATGGGGGTTTTTTTTTAGCTCAGGAGAAGATTCGTTGGGAAATTTTGCTTCAGCCTTCGATCCAGTCATTCATCATTAGACTTGCTTCAATGAGAGATGAAGTATTTATGCTCTGCGGACTACGTGGTGGAGATTATGTGCTCAATGTTTACGACCGCAGCAACGTGGTCGAGCCAAAAGATGTCATCCCGCTGTTAAACTTTCATCTGGGAGATATGGCAGCCTGTAGCGTGTCAAACTGCGTGTATCTACTGAATGCGGATGGCAATAGCGCTTCGGTTATACGCATTACCAAAGATGAACATCAGTTTAAAGCATCACTATGGATCAAAAATCTGAGGCTACCAACTTCTGACATGGGCCCTATATCTGCATCTGCTAATGGTAACCTAATTATCCTTGCAAGGCAGCGAAGTTCGCAACCTACTGTAGTAGGCATATATGATGCAAATGGTGTCGTGCAGCATAAAATTAGGTTGTCCCCAGCTATTTATGGGCAAATTGATTCGGTGAAACACGTTAGCAGCGTAATTCAGAAATCAAAGGGAAATGTTGTGTTGGTTTTAAGTAACAACATACATAAAGCAAAATTGTTGGAGATCGATGTGAGTGGGAAAATTATACACGAATATCAATCGTCATATATAATAGGGGCTGGTGTTGAGAGTTTTGAAGATATTCACGGTAGAATTTTGGTAAATTTTCCGTATAACAGAATGGAGCTTTTAGATTCTGAATTCAATCTCCTGGATAGTGCAGTGCCACGGCTGGATGATGGAGAGTTATTGTCTCCCTATCAATTGCACTACAATAGAGAGAGGCATGAGATGGTGGGTTTTCGTTATAATTGGAATACTAAGACCAGTATTTTAAT
Organism: Aporrectodea caliginosa; assembly: GCA_020284085.1. Taxonomy (NCBI): domain Eukaryota; kingdom Metazoa; phylum Annelida; class Clitellata; order Crassiclitellata; family Lumbricidae; genus Aporrectodea; species Aporrectodea caliginosa. Next base: position 1,718,828 of record JACEVL010000415.1, on the reverse strand, counting down.
TACCTTCCGTTTAGCTGAAGAATGAACCATCGTTAATGGCAGGGACAATTTGTATAGCCTAGTAGTTTCGACATCGAATAATTTAGTCGTATCCTAGTTTCTCTTTTTATAGCTTAAAACAACTGTCTTGAAGTTCTTTTGAGATATATTCTAACAATTCGCTTACTAAATTTACGTAACTAACAAAAACAGTTTCCTTCTCCTTTACTTCGTTTGTATAATTTAATTAAATTCTGTTCTTGCATTTACTGACGTTTTAAAAAAAGAATTGGGCGTTAAGCTACAACTCCAGTGTCTCGGAACAATTTCATATCATACGCAACATTTAGGCCTAATTAAGCATTTTAGTAATTTGCATAAAATTAGGCAGTTGAGTAAGTTCGTAAGCTGAACGAGTATTATGATAGACCAAAACAACAGGCAGTCTAAAGATAGACCTAGTCTAAATTTATTTATATTTTTATGCTATTTTTGGGTGGTCCGAGTATAAAGCATGCCAAACTTGGATAAAGGAGGAGGATGAAAGTACAGGTAGACCTAATCTACTACTACTACTACTATTCCTTTATTTCAAAAACTCGTTGACACAAACGCAACAAGATGACAAAATCAACAGTTTAGATATCGATTAGACAAAAAATAATATATAGTCAAATAGAAAAGAGGGTTAGGAATGTATTAGTGACTGAGACCTAGGCCTACTGCTAAAGAAAATTATTATTGTTTAGCCAATACACCATAAAGTACTCTAGGTATAAAATGTCGATCATCCCTATCCGGCAGAGTTAAATCATGAGGCCAGGGTCGCAGATTATAATGACGAGTAATTATTGGTGGAAACAGTGAACGTAACACATGGAAATCGTTCCTTATCACTGCCTTTAGTAGACTGGCTTCAGCATCACACACCAGCTGATCGTATAAGACTCCACCACGGCAAATATTTCGTGGTGCTAGTCTCGAGCCGTGATAAAGGACGAGGGAAACGCCCCAATCACTTTTGTTATACGCCTACATGACATGGCGCCATGAAAAGTCAACTGAGATTACATATAGGATGATGTGAGGATAATGAAAGTCGCCGCATAAATAGCTATGTACATATATTATAGGCCTACATACATAAATTATTATAATATAAGTTAGACGATAGACTCGAACGACCCCGTCCGCCATTCAGTGGCGGCACTACACCAGGGCAAGCCAGGGCAAATGCCCTTGTAAAAAAGCCTTTGCCCTGGTCGTTGCCCTGTCAGAATTTTTGCCCTGCCGAGAATTTATTTGAGCCATAACTGGCACTGCCCCCGCACTGGTTACTTGTATGACTCCTCTGGCTATGCCCTGGTTACACAAAATGTTTGGCGCCGCCACTGCCGCCATTAGATTCCGTTGAACACGCCCGATGCACTTGATAGGCAAAATGCTTTAGTAGCATTCGATGGAAGACTTCCAGGAAAGTCGACGATATAATCAACAAAGATCGAACAGTACGAAATCATTTCTGGCAAATGATTCCATGGGACGAAGGCAACGGAGAGCAACAGAGGATTTCATTTTTCATATTAGGCCCTGTAATTAGTATTAGTCCTGATTGCTGTCATTATCATTATTATTACAGCCATTATTCTTGCCCGCGGTGGAAAAAAGATTCCTCAGGGACTTCAACATAATTTAGAAGCACAGAATTGTCTGGAATCCATAAAAGGGCTGTGGTTTTCCCTTCCATCAAGCGGGTCGGGAGCGCCTTTGTTTTTGAGTGGCGCTACTGCTGCTGCTACTACTACTACTACTGCTGCTGCTGCTGCTGCTGATGCTGCTGCTGCTGCTGCTACTACTACTACTACTACTGCTACTACGTCCACCACTACTCATCGATCGATCGTTAAACTAAGACCAGTTGCCACCGTCCATTTTAGGCACTTTGCAATTTTCTCAACATCTGTGTTGTGTAGACATCATTTTATGTAGCTCCTTTAGCGCAAGTCTCTCGGAAGTTATTGGATGTGGAGTCAAGACCTGCATAGATCTATGCATGCCAGAGAAATATTATATTTCTATTGTCACAATTATGATGCATAGTAGGGAACGAATACAAAAAATATGACTAATGGCACTTACTTATAGCGTTGGATAGCACGCTGGCATGGAGAGCGAGAGGTACCGAGTTCGAGCCCCGTAGGGCGGATATGCTTTGTAGGCTGCTATTAGCGCCGTGTATTGCAGGCGGTCTGTTCTGTCAGTAGTTAAGATTTAAATTGCATAACATGTAAATGTAGGCTACAGCGCAGTGCGTTTGTCAGGCGCTTCAATAAAGAAAATTATTATTATTAGTTTTATTATTATTATTATTATTATTATTATTATTATTATTATTATTATTATTATTATTATTATTATTATTATTATTATTATTATTATTATTATTATTATTATTATTATTAGTCTCCGGAACCGTCTCCTTCCGCCGCTGCCGCTAAGTGCTCGAGTCGAAATCGTTTTATGGAAAATATTGTCCGGTTGAATATGCGCTGATATCAACGTCTGCGACCAGTCGACTAGGTAGTTAAGTCAGTCGCTAACTTATCAAGTCAGTCGGTAATAATCCTATAGCTTCTGACCCCCAGTGACATTCGTGTGGGTGTAGTGTATCAAGCATCGTGACGACTTTCTTCAGATCTTTAATTTATGTCTAAATGGATTAATCGACAGTCCTCCCTGGTAGTGGTGGTGTACCCAGCAATGTCAAATTTTATTATAATTATTATTATTATTACTTTTATTATAATAATAATAATTATTATTATTATTACTTTACTATTACTATTATTATTATTATTGTTATTATTATTATTGTTATTATTATTATTTTTATTATTATTATTATTATTATTATTATTTTATAATTAATTAATTTTCTTTAATGAAGCGCCTGACAAACGCACTGCGCTGTACATTTACATGTTATGAAAATTAAACAATTCACAAGAACACAAATGACAGAAGACATAAATCTTAACTACTACTACTACTACTACTACTACTAATAATAATAATAATAATAATAATAATAATAATAATAATAATAATAATAATAATAATAATAATAATAATAATAATAATAATAATAGCATTAATAATAATAATGACAATAACAACAATCAATAATAATAATAACGGTAATACGTCTATTATTCCATCTAAACTCTAAAGCGTCGACTGCATATTTGAAAATTATTTTAATTAATATAATTAATACAATTAATTTAATTCGCTTAAAAATTGTGTCGTAGACCATATACTTCTGCAGTTAGCTCTCTTTCGATTTGCCCAGTCAGCATTTACCGACAACCGATTGGCGTTTCCTGCAACATTAATGTTGATTGTGAGTTTGTGACAAGAGGCGACGTTTCTTCTTAGAACTGCAGATCCTAGCCTATAGTGTTGCCCTTACACCATGTCCAAGAAACGAAAGTCACCTGAATCCAGTAATGACGAACAAACAACTGAAGGTAAATCGAATCCTGATCATATTTTTACATAAACAAAGAACGCGAGACAACCAGAATGACTACATTAGCCTTCGTAGTACTAGCATAGGCCTATAATAGGCCTACACCAATTGAGTCTAATTAACTATTCATTCTCTGTTTCAATCAGTTTTTTATGTGAAGCACTTTGAGAAAATTTGGCAGAGGTACTGCATCCATTTCTGAGCACATAAACAAAGAACTACATATACAACTAGAATCTCACCCTATCAATTCATTGAAAATTGAGCAGGGTTGAGGCAAATGAGCAGGGTTGAGGCCGTATACGGTCGCTATAAAATCGTGTTCATTTACATCTACTTTACTGTGATATTGCTTCATAATATTAACACATTAAATGATTGAGTCTAATTATTGCAATGCATGTGGAGTTCATTGACTATTTCTATTGTAGCAGTATTCCAGCATGAAGACAACATTAAACGTGCAAAACTCGACTTACTGAGTGACACAACGGTAAGCTTCTTCTTCTTCCGGTTCTCTACCCTCAGGCATGCAGGTTCATATGTCCATTCTTCCCGGTCCTGAGCCTCCTTCTTCAGTTTACCATAGCCGTTCTTCTCCAACCCCCTAGTCCAGTAGCATCATTCTTGGTCTTCCTCTTGTCTTTTCCCCTCCATTCTCCTCTGTATGATGTTTCTTACCAGAGAGTCTACCCTCATTACTTGTCCAATCCATTTCCTTTGACGTTCTCTAATTGTCTTTATCATGGATCTTTCTTCCCACACCATTTTCAGTATTTCTTCATTTGTTTTGTGTTCCCTCCAACTCACTCTCTCCATTCTACGCCATACCCACATTTCGAAGGCTTCCCGTCTTCTTGTGTGTTCTTTCCGCGTAGTCCATGTTTCGGACCCATACAGACTCCATTCCAATGTCTTAGCCATTCTCTTCCACAGATTTCTGTTCTGTCTCCCTGCAATGAGTTATTTTCTGTTTTGGAATGCATCTTTCCCCATAATTATTCGTCTTTTTAATTCTATATGGCACTTTGCATCTTGTGTGACCGTATACTTCCCAGATAGCAGAATTTATCAACTTGCTCTATAATAATTATTCTCTCCATTTATAGTAATTTTAACTTTTGATTCCAATCTCCGGGTTATTTTCATAACCTTTGTTTTTTAACGGTAGGCCTAAGCTGTCTATCTATCTATCTATCTATGGAATTTATATAGCGCCCCATCAAGATAACTACTCAGAGGCGCTTCTGACCCAGGCCCAGTCAAAGAGTAAGGAAGATATACACAGTGTTAAAATGCTATTTCCAATACTACGTGGGATCTAAACTTTGCGAATTGCTTGAATGGTGTCCTCAAGGACCGACATTTTCCATGATTTTCCTAGCCAAATGGCTTTATTAGCCCATGAGTATTGTAAAGAGCATAATTAACGTGTTCAAGAGAGTAGGCCTATTTAAGCCTAACTTTGACGCTACGGCAGCAGTTTTTGTCTAAATGCGTCACATTTTCATTGGGTTTCTACACAAGATAGAGTTTCCACTCTGTAGACGTCTAAGCGATCCTACGCTGTTTTCCTGAACCATCGTATACTTATCTCAGCATACGTGGCCTTCGTCTTGTGTTTCTTCGATCGCTGTTTGCAAGCATGCTGGGCGAAGTCCTTTTCGCGACTTTACCACTAATTACTGCAATCTCGTAAAACAAGACGAATCCCACGGAGGAATCTGGTAAAATATAGTCTGAGAAATAATTTATTGCGAACATCTTGATAAGAAGTAAAAGGTCATATGAAAAAGAGGAAATAATTATGCTGCTTATTAATACCAAACTAGGTGGATATCAGTTGTGTGTAAGAAGCAAGCCGTGTCGTGTTGAGTCCAGTTCTGTCTCATTTTAGAAGGATACTCAACCTTCTCAAGTAAGTTGGCATTTATAATGCGTTCATTTTGATTGCTGTGCAGTTCACGGACCGTCTTGAGAGGTCCTTCTGCTTGTTTGATCATATGGTGATAAACTCTTGCGAAGTTTTGTAGCGGGGTGATATCTTTCAACGTTTACTTGTAGCTGCAAGATCTACCGGTCGAACTAATTGAGTGTATCCTCGTCAAAGCCGTTGCTATGGAAGTGAAGGCTATGAAGCTGGCCAAAAGTGTGTGGAAAGCAAAAGCTGATCTGGTGATAAGCAGACTTAGAACAGTCTCCTTGCAATGGAGCAGCATCCTTTCCACCAACTTCTTTAGAAATGAACTTCACAGAACTTTGGACGGCCATGGTTAGTTCATGAAAATACCGTAGCATTATATGATGCATACGATAAAGGAAAACCTTAAACTGCATTCACGATCTTTGCGAATTGAGTCTTAGGCTAACGGTGTGACGGCCATGGGTATGAAGTGATTGGAACTTTATTTTCTTAGCCTCGGTATACTAGAGCGGGTGGCCAGCGTACACTCTCGCTACCTGTTCTTCCCGCGTATGGTCACTAGTCAGTGTGACCTCTACCGTTGAATTGGGTAACTGGAAAAAGAAGACGAAATCATAAAGCAAATTTCTGCCTTGGAAGGGATTTGAACTCACAGCTCTCAACTGACAATCTCTCACGGGAATTCCAGGGCTATCAGACATCCCCATGCGAATATATAGTATGACCAAGTCTAGAAAGGCTTATTCTGATGAACGTCTGCAGACCTGCATCAGTTGCACGTCAAGTCAAATTGGGAGCGCGTCATCTAGTGATGTATATTTACCGGTTTGCAATTTTTGCGGTTAGGCCCTACAAATCCGGATCTTTTTCGGTCGAAATGATAAAATAAAATTATGGTAAAATTGGTTTAAAATGTTTGAAGTGATATAGTACCTTGGTTATGTACCCCCAACGGTGTGTTTAGCCATTTTATCAGTTAAAGGCAAATACTGAAATGCCTCAGACTTAGTAGTCTTTTTTACATAGGCCTACACACATTACATGTATACATACATACATGATACTTAAATGACGACATATATAACATATACTTAAAAGTCTAAAATATACGTCAGCTTAAAACAGAATTTTACCAATAGGCCTACAATAACTTTTTGTCACCTTTAGAAAATATTTGTTACTACGTGTAGATTTTCCCAATAAATAAAGCAGAGTGTTTTTTTTAGCTCAGGAGACGATTCGTTGGGAAATTTTGATTCAGCCTTCGATCCAGTCATACATCATGAGACTGACTTCAATGAGAGATGAAGTATTTATGCTTTGCATACATGATCGAGGTTATGTGCTCAATGTTTACGACCGCAGCAACGTGGTCGAGCCAAAAGATGTCATCCCGATACCAGAATTTCATGTGGAAGATATGATAGCTTGCAACGTGTCAAACTGCGTATATCTACTGAATACGGATAGGGATAGCGCTTCAGTTATACGCATTACGAAAGATGAACATCAGTTTAAAGCATCACTATGGATTAAAAATCTCAGGCTACCAAAGGCTTATATGAGTTCTATATCTGCATCTGCTAATGGTAACCTAATTATCCTTGCAACGCAGCTAAGTCCGGAACCTAATGTAGTAGGCATATATGATACGAATGGTTTACTGCAGCATGAAATTCGGTTGTCCACAGCTATATATGGGCAAATTGATAATGTCAGACATGTTAGCAGCGTAATTCAGAAATCAAATGGAAACCTTTTGTTGGTTTTTAGTAACAACGTGCATGAAACAAAGTTGTCGGAGATCGATATGAGCGAAAGAATTATACGCGAATATCAATCATCCTATATAGGGGCTGGTGTTAAGAGTTTTGAAGATATTTACGGTAGAATTTTGGTAAATTACTTGGGTTCCAGAATCGAGCTTTTAGATTCTGAACTTAATCTCCTGGATAGTGCAGTTCCACTGATGGATGATGGACAGAGGTTGATTCCCTATCGATTGCGCTATAATAGCGAGAGGCATGAAATGGTGGGCTCTCGTTATGATTGGAATACTAAGACCAGTGACTTAGTTACCTTCAGTTTCACATAAGAATGAATCACTTATTACGATAATTATGGACAATTTGTATTACATAGTTTCGACATCTGGTATAAAATGGTCGTATCCTATAGTAACTGTTATCTATAGCCTAAAACGACTGTCTTGAAATTCCTCTAAGATATTCTAACTATTCGTTTACCAAATTTACGTAACTAACAAAAACAGTTTCCTTCTCCTTTACTTCATGTGTACAATTTTATTAAATTCTGTTCTTGCATTTACTGACGTTGTTTAAAAAAAGGATGGGGCGCTAAGCTCTAACTCGAGTGTTTCAGTACAATTTTAAATCATACGCATCAATTAGGCCTAATTGAGCATTTTTCGTTATTTGCACAAAATTAGGCATTTAAGTAAGTTTGTAAACTGAATGAGTGAGGTGGTAGACCTAAACAACAGGCAGTCTAAAGATAGACCTAGTCTAAATTTATTTATATTTTTATGCTATTTTCGGGAGGTCCGTATCCCAAGCATGCCAAACTTGGCTAAAGGAGGATGATGAAACTACAGGTTGATCTAATCTAAGACTTCACCACGGCTGTTTTGGTGGTATGTATATTCGTTTAATTTTACAATACAGGCTGACACACCGCAACCTGGAACATAAAGACTGAGTACAATACTGTGGCGGAAAATGGGGAGTAAACAATGTTGGTTAATTGTTAGCTTTGGGGACTTTGAGGTGCCAGTCTCAAGCCTCGATGAAGCACGAGGGTAGACCTGGGAGTCGACCCCAATAAGTCAACCCCAGTCGACTTGGGCATCCCAAGTCGAGTCGAGTCGTTTCTGCCTAGCGCAACTGACCCCCGAGTCGAATTTGTCCAGAAAAGTGACCTCAAGTTGTTTTCTCCACAAGTCGACTTAAACCGACTTGAGACACAAATAAATCTAAATTTATCATATCACACTAATGATCGTGAGGTCACGGCAGCATTTAAGCAGTTTTGTAGTGCTTTTGCAAAAATTAATGAAGCATATTCTAACTTCTACGGTCTATACCGCGTAGCCTATTTAGGCTGCGGTTTAATTTTGTATTATCGACGCCGGTTGCGGCGGTTGTGCTAAACAGTTACTTGTTTTGTTTATAGGTGTCGATTTATCTATATCATTTGTTATTCTATGTTAAAACGTCACACGTACGTTTCATAAAAATGGCGAATCGAAATGTTAATAAAAATGTTAGCACGTCTACCTTATCAAGAGCTGAACGCGCGCAAATCAATGAACTTTTAGGCAGTATAGGATGGTACGCATGCATTGCTATTTGATACGTTAGGGGTTAGTGTCCAAATAATTATGACAACAAAATTAAAATGTAGCCTATCATTAAAACAAGCCATTCAGTGCAACCAGTCCGCGGTCCGCCACAGATTCTCCTGCTAACCCATTAGAGCATTACAAAACTGTTCAAGCACAAAAACACCCTGCTTAAAATAGGCCTAATAAACTTTGACCAATTTTATTCATCAGGTGTTGAGGTCTCATTACTAATTAGTATATGAAATTAATGCTTGCCAGGCAAATTGGCATGACATTTTTGTATTATTAGCCGTACTTAATCGTTATTACCATGTCAGAAGTCGACTTTAAGTCGGAAGTTAGTTGTTTTTCTGCCAAGTCGGATCAAGTCGTTTTGGCTCCAAGTTGTCGACTTCAAGTCGACCTCAAGTCACTTTAGGGTCAAGTGGGGTCAGATTGGCTGACCAAAGTGACTCCCAGGTCTACACGAGGGCAACACACCAATCATAATCGCTATATTATTTGAGGCAGCGTCGCGAAACATCAGTTCCCTATCAGATAACGTGTGTACAAATTTTTATTAAGTTTGCTTGGTTCATGTCTAATTTAATATAATAATTTATGTATTTATACATGGATATAGCCATGTATGTATACATACATAAATTATTATATTAAATTAGACGATTTACCGTCCGCCATTAGATGCGGTTGAACGCGCACGATGGACTCGATAGACAAGACGCATTCGATGGAAGACTTGCAGGAAAGTCGACGATCAAATCGACGTACATGTATATATATATATATATATATATATATATATATATATATATATATATATATATATATATATATACAATACAATATTATGAAACGACATTTATGACAAATGATTTCATGGGACAAAGGCTACGGAGAGCAACACAGGATTTTATTTTCCTATTAGGCCCTGTTATTGGTATTACGCATATTATTGTTACTGTCGTTATTATTAACACCATTATTTTTAGTCCCGCGGTAAAAAAAAAGTTCCCTCATTGACTTTAGCATCATTTAGATTTTAGAAGCACAGAATTGTATGAAATGGACCTTATTCGGCAAGGTCTATGTTGGTAAAAGAATCCCTAAAGGCCAAAGCATTTAGGCGCTGGATTATCAGCGAAAGGCGTTGGAATACTAGGTGGCTTTGCAGACGTGTTCAGTGGATATTTACAACTACTACTACAACTGCTACTGCTAATGCTACTTCTACTACTACTATTATTACTGCTACTGCTACTGCTACTGCTGCTACTGCTACTGCTACTATTACTACTACTACTACTACTACTACTACTACTACTACTACTACTACTACTACTGCTACTACTACTACTACTACTACTACTACTACTACTACTACTACTACTACTACTACTACTACTACTACTACTACTAGGCCTACTACTACTACTACTACTACTACTACTACTACTACTACTACTACTACTACTACTACTACTACTACTACTACTACTACTACTACTACTACTACTACTACTACTACTACTACTACTACTACTAACTACTACTACTACTACTACTACTACTACTACTACTACAATCTGCTGAAAATAGTAGCATGCTTTATACCGTTTATGAAATGGAATGGCGTTCTGGGCAACTCAGGACAACAGGCGCTCGATGTTTGGAGTTGATTGAAACTGGTTGTTGCTGAGTCTACACCGCTGGTCTTATTGTTTGCACTGGGTCAACTCTGGGTTTTGGATTACTTAAACGCCAAGTAGGCTTGTAAGGAAGTCATCAACGGAGCCCTTAATATTGTAGCCAGGCATCATGTGAGGCCTGTCCTTGTCATCGCTTTTTTTGGAGAAAATGCTCAAAATCTATGAAAGCATTCGTTGACAGAATTCTAGGTCGACCGATTATGGTGGCTATAGCAATTCAACGATGACGCCCGCATCTGCAACTGTCGGAACGTATTTCAGAGGCCTTCACTGCTTTTAGTGTTTCTGCTGCTGCTGCTACTATGTTACTACTACTACCTCTACTGCTGCTATTCCCACCACTACTCATTCCATCCATCATTGGAGTCTTAAAGTAATAAATTCCTCTACCTTCCTCTGTCTCTGTCTGTCTGTCTCTGTCTGTCTGTCAGTCTGTGTCTATCTGTGTCTGGCCTGTCTCTGTCTGTCTGTCTGTCTCTGTCTGTCTGTCTGTCTGTCTGTCTCTCACTCTCTCTCTCTCTCTCTCTCTCTCTCTCTCTCTCTCTCTCTCTCTCTCTCTCTCTCTCTCTCTCTCTCTCTCTCTCTCTCTCTCTCTCTCTCTCTCTCTCTCTCTCTCTCTCTCTCACTCTCTCTCTCTCTCTCTCTCTCTCTCTCTCTCTCTCTCTCTCTCTCTCTCTCTCTCTCTCTCACTCTCTCTCTCTCTCTCTCTCTCTCTCTCTCTCTCTCTCTCTCTCTCTCTCTCTCTCTCTCTCTCTCTCTCGGACCTGTTGCCACCGCCGTCGCTGAGAAGGGTGACCTGCAACGATTTATTATTATTACTATAATTCGTTTATTGGCACACACAAAAACAGCTGACACACAGCAACTGATTACAGCTAGTTCAAAAGAATAATAAAGCTAGAATCAAAATATAAAACTAATGTTAACAGGAAGGTTCAAAAGATGGAATTTAGTGCTTAAATGGCAATATTTTGGCAAAGACTCTCAGATTATTGCTACCAATTATCGGGGAAAGGACACGAGGAATAGAATTTCTATTGTCCTAAAAAGGTAGTACATAATCCTCAGGTCGGGGTCGCATTTTATATTGGCGTATGTTAGTAGGTGGGAAAAGCTCTGCCAGAACGTGTGAACTGTTCCTTTGGACCGCAGATAGCAGCGTATCCTAAGCTTTAGTAACCATCGTCTCCACATCAGGAATGTCCATAGATAGATAACCAACCCGCTGAGCTCTGACAAGGATCTTCTCGAGCCTACATCGTTGCTCTGCATATACCTATTTCTGTTTTTGTGTGTCTTCAGCCAAACCCGCCGCTGCTCCAGCCCGGGTGGCGGATACGGGGAGGTAAGATGGCGCAAACGTGTCCACCACCGTGGCATCCCACACAAGGTTTCTGCCGGCTTATTATTATTATTATTATTATTATTATTATTATTATTATTATTATTATTATTATTATTATAATGAACAAATAATGAACAAATAATACTTATTGTCGTCATCATCATCATCATCACCATCATCATCATCATCATCATCATCATCATCATCATCATCATCATCATCATCATCATCATCATCATCACTCCAACAAACTGAACAAATTAGCAAGGTATAGGCTAATAGGCTACATATAAGGTCGAGCAAATGCAGACGGCGTTCCTGCGTTGCACTCCCTTTCGTTACGTCACAATAATTGTCTCTAGACGTCATTATTCAATAAGCGTTTCGTTCATCGAAAATCGATTGTATTATTTGAAATTATTTTAATTATTACAATTCATTTAATTCGCATAAAAATTTATCTTAGACGATATACTTCTGCAATCGCTCTTGAGTTAGCTCGGTTTCGATTTGCCCAGTCAGCAGTTACCGACAACCGATTGGCGTTTCTTGAAATATAACTGTTGATTGTGAGTTTATGACAAGAGGCGACATTTCTTCTTCTGAAGGCCCTACTGGCTGCGCCTACACCATGTCCCAGAAACGAATGTCGACTGCATCCAGCAAAGGCGAACAAACCACTGAAGGTATCGAACCCATAGCAAATCTTTTTCATAAACAAAGAACCCGAGACAACCAGCATGACTGTATTATCGCTTCCAAGCACTAACATAGCACTATAGGCCTACACTAATTGAGTCTAATAAACTAATAATAATAATCTTTTCTTTATTGAAGCGCCTTACAAACGCACTGGGCTGTACATTTACATGCTATACAATTGAAACAATTCACAAGAACACAAATGACAGAAGACATAAATCTTAACTACTAACAGAACAGACAGCCTGTAATACACGGCGCTAATAGCAGCCTACAAAGCATGTCACTACTACGGGACTCGAACTCAGTACCTCTCGCTCTCTATGCCAGTGTGTTATCCAATGCCCTGTCGGGCGCCCAAGTATTAAACTATTCATTCACTATTTCCATCAGTTTTTGTTATGAGAAGCAGTTTGAGAATATTTGGCAGAAAAGTAGGCCTACTACTTACGGAATCCAATTCAGCGCCCAGGGGCAAGGGTTGATGGCTGCGTCCCACTTTAATTTTCTTGTTGACTTTTAATCATTCTTGTCATGGTACTGTGTACCACTGAAAGCTGAATTTTGCACCCCTCTGGTGCTGCGCTCCCTCTGCCCCTCTTCGTTACGCCACTGGATATCACCCGATCAGTTCATTGAATATTGTATTGTATTGTATTGTATTGTATTTGAACACTTGTTATAGCGCCGCTACCAGATTTCCCATTCAGAGGCGCATGAGCAGGGTTGAGGCCATACGGTCGCTATATAAAATCGCTTACATTTACATCTACATTACTGTGTTATAGATTCAACATATCAAACAATTGAGTCTAATTATTACAATGCACGTTTAGTTCATTGACTATTTCTATTGTAGCAGTATTCCAGCATGAAGACAACACTAAACGTGCAAAACTCGTCTCACTGAGTGACACAATGGTAAGCTACACAGCGTTAAAATGCAATTCGCAATACTACGTGGGATCCAAACTTTGTGAATTGCCTGAATGGTGTGGCTTATGGACCGACATTTTCCATGGCTTTCTGTAGCCAAACGGCTTCATTAGCCCATGCATACTGTAAAGAGCATAGTTAAAGTGTTCAAGAGAATATTTAACTTTGATGCTGAGGCAGCAACTTTTGACTAAATGTGTCCCACTGGGTTTTTATTCAAGATATGTAGAAGTCTAAGCTATCCTAGGCGTTGTTTTACTGAACCGTCGCATTCTCATATCAGCATACGTCGTTTTCGTCTTGTGTTTTTTCGATCGCTGCTTGGAGCATGCATGCTGAGCAAAGTCTGCGTTGCGACTTTATCACTAATTAATGCAATCTCGTATTAGCACAAGAACGAATCCCACGGAGGAATCTGGTCAAATTTAGTCTAAGAAATTCATTCATTCATTCCGAGAATTTATATAGCACCTCTTCTAGAAACCTACTCAGAGGCGCTCGCTACAGAAATAAGTTATCGCTACAAGTAAAAGGTCATTAGAAAGAGAGGAAATGTGTTGCTTATACCAAACTAGGTTGAATAGATAATAGACCTTTAGCTAACACCTTGCTTATTAGCCTCCCATGACTAGCAGCAGCTGTGAGTAGGAAGTAAGCTAAGCTGTGTCGTGTTGAGTCAGATTATGCCTCAAGAAACTTGACGTTCTCAAATAAGTTGGTATTTATAAATGAACACTTTTGGATTGCTGTGGAGTTAGCGGATCGTCTTGAAAGGTCCTTCTGCTTGTTTCATTATAATGGTGATAAACTCTTGCGAAGTGTTCTAGCCGGTGATATCTTTTAACTTTTACGTGTACATGCAGCTGCAAGATCTACCAAGCGAGCTAATTGAGTGTATCCTCGTCAGAGCCGTTGCTATGGAAGTGAAGGCTATGAAGCTGGCCAAAAGTGTGTGGAAAGCAAAAGCTGATCTGGTGATAAGCAGACTTAGAACAGTCTCCTTGCAATGGAATAACATCCTTTCGACCAACTTCTTTCGAAATAAACTTGACAGAATTCTGGACGGCCATGGTCAGTTCATGAAAACCGTAACTTTATATTATGCATAATTATGATAAACGAAAACGTGAAATTGGATTCACGATCTTTGCGAATTGATTCTTAGGCTAACCGTGAGGGAACCATGGGTATAAAGTGTTCGCAACTTTATTTTCTTAGCCTCGGCATATTAGAGCGGGTGGCCAGTCTACACCCTCTCTACCTGTTCTTACCGTGAATGGTCAGTATGACCTCTACAGCGGAATTGTGTAACAGGAAAAAGAAGACGAAATAAAAATGTCTGTCTTGGCAGGGATTTGAAACCACAGCTCTCAATTGACAATATATCACGGTAACTGCATGGCACATCACCTTATAAATATATAATATAACCAAGTCTAGATTTAGGCCTACTGACGCAAGTCTCTAGACCTACATTTGCTGCACGCCAATTCAATATTGGGATTTGGGAGTGCGTCATCCGAAAAACCATACACATAAAATACGTTGGCAAATTGCCTTGAGTACTTAACAAATATAAAGCTTTTTCTCTTTATATTGATGTTAATCTTGCATTTAGGCATAAATGTATACAACGATGACCGATTGGATGAAGTCTTCAAACTTCGATTCCTGTGATTTCTATTCAATCCATGAACTTCTATTTACATTGGCGGCTCTTTCAGCTATCTGTTTTTTCCATTTCTACTCAAAGATGAACCTGTAATCCTGAAAATGAACTATGACACTAGTTAGGCTAACTAGTGCGAGAAACTCGTAAGGCGCTAAATAATGTTTCTACATACATACACGCATATAAGCTCGCACAAATATAAAATTTATATACATACATATATGTACGCGCACATCAATGCATGCATGCATACATGACATTATACTTACAGTCAGAGGGTTGCGGGTCTGAATCCACCTCAAGCCGCCGCGTATGGACCCTGGGCAAGTCCTTCACTCGCAATTGCTCATGCGCTTCGGCGTGAAAACTCCGATTCAGTGTCCGCGCTGTAGTCGGGAGCGCCTCTGAGTAGAAATCTTGAAGGGGCGCTATAACAAGATACATACATACGTACATACATACATACATACATACATACATACATACATACATACATACATACATACATACATACATACATACATACATACATACATACATACATACATACATACATACATACATACATACATACATACATACATTCATTTACACATACATACATACATAGCGCTCATACATACCCCTATATACATACATGCATTCCGCAATATATACATGCATACATACATTACATGTATACATAGGTCTACACACATGCATAAATGCGTACATATATATAGTAGATATGTCTAAAAGCTTAAAAAAGACGTAAGAGTAAAGCAAACACACGTCTGAGTAAAACAGCATTTTACCAATAAACCTGCAATAACTTCTGTCACCTTTTAAAAGTCAGTTTTTGCGCAATAAATAAAGCAGAGCAATGTTTGTTTTTAGCTCAGCAGACGATTCGTTGGGAAATTTTGCTTCAGCGTTCGATCCAGTTATACGTCAACGGTCTGACTTCACTGAGAGATGACGTATTTGTGCTCAGCACGCTATATGATTATGGGAGTTATGTGCTCAATGTTTACGACCGCAGCAACGTCGTCGAACCGAAAGCTGTCATCCCGCTACCAGACTTTCATCTGGGTGATATGACAGCCTGTGGCGTGTCAAACTGCGTGTATCTTCTGAATGCGAATACCTATAGAACTTCAGTTATACGCATTACCAAGGATGAACATCAGTTTAAAGCATCACTGTGGATAAAAAATCTAAAGCTACCAAAGTCTGATATGGATCATATATCCGCATCTGCTAATGGTAACGTAATTATCCTTGCAAGGCAGCGAAGTCCGGAACCTGCTGTAGTAGCCATATATGATGCCAATGGTTTCGCGCAGCTTAAAATAAAGTTGTACCCAGTTCTTTATGGGCTCGGATATGTTAACAGCGTAATTCAGAAATCAAATGGAAACCTTTTGTTGGCTTCTAGTAACAGCAGATCTAACACAACATTGTTGGAGATCGATGTGGGTGGGAGAATTATACGCAAATATCAATCATCATATAGAGGGTGTGGTGGCAAGAGTTCTGAAGATATTAACGGTAGAATTTTGGTAGATTACTATGGTGGCAGAATCGAGCTTTTAGATTCTGAACTTAATCTCATGGATGTTGCAGTTCCACAGCTTGATGATGGAGAGTTATTGTACCCCAATTATATGCACTACAATAGGGAGAGGCATGAGATGGTGGGTGCTCGTTCTGATTTCAATTCTAAAACAAGTGATTTAATTACCTTCCGTTTCACAGAAGAATGAGCCACAGTCACCATGCATGATAGGGACAATTTATATTAAATAATTTCGACATCTGGTGTAATATGGTCGTATCTTATAGTCACTGTTTTCTATACACTTTAGCTTAAAACAATTGTCTTGACATTCGTTTGAGATATATTCTAACAATTGGTTTACTATATTTGCGTTACTTAAAACAGTTTCCTTCTCCTTTACTTCGTTTGCATAATTTTATGAAATTCTGTTCTTTGCATTTACTGACGTTGGTGAAAAAACGATGGGCGGCAAGCTCTAGCTCGAGTGTTTCAGTATGTACAATTTCGAATCATGCGCAATATTTAATTAAGCATTTTGTTATCAGCACAAAATTAGGCATTTAAGTAAGTTTGTGAACTGAATGAGTACACGATGATAGACCTAAACAACACGCAGTCTAAATAAAGACTAAACTTAAGTCCTCTGATGCTATTTTCGGTGGTACGAGACTACGAGTCCCAAGCATGCCAAACTTGGATAAAGGATGATGATGAAACTATACAGGTAGACCTAACCCCGTCCGCTATT
Organism: Aporrectodea caliginosa; assembly: GCA_020284085.1. Lineage (NCBI taxonomy): Eukaryota > Metazoa > Annelida > Clitellata > Crassiclitellata > Lumbricidae > Aporrectodea > Aporrectodea caliginosa. Next base: position 1,701,377 of record JACEVL010000415.1, on the reverse strand, counting down.
AGATACCGTTCAACACGCACTAGTACTACGCACTCAATAGATACTCAACAGACAACATGCCTTTAGTAACATTCGATGGAAGACTTGCAGAACAGGCGACGATCAATCGACTTAGATCGAACTGTACGAAAACATTTCTGGCAAATGATTTCATCGGAACAAGGCAACGGAGAGCAACAGAGAATTTTATTTTTCATGTTACGACCTGTTTTTAGAATTGGGTCTATTATTGTTATTATCATTTTTATTACCAACATTGTTTTTGGCCCGTGGTAAAAATATATATAGGCTATATACACGCCCTCTTAGAAATATTCTTGGATGATATACATGCAGACTGACGCCAACTTATGCAATCAATGCTCATTATTTACTTTTTCATAAAACTAGTAAATGCTGCAGCTTGTATAAAGCGTAAGATGATTTAGAGTTTTTGCAGGTGAAGTTACAATTTAACGATTGTACAGCGCTTGCCGGTGTCCCGAGATATTCTTCCCCCTCTAAAGCATATGCTCCCGGATTAGTGATGTGAGCGTGAAATATTTCATTTGAAATATTTCATTTCTGACAGTTTTTTTTGAAATATTTCAATGACCAAAAAAAACAACATGTTTTTTTGAAGTATTGGATGCACACAATGATGATGATAATGATAATGACAAAGACGGTGACAATGTCGATGATGAAGGCCATGAAAACTATGATGACAGTGAAGATGCCAGTGATGATGATGACAGTGACAGTTATGATGATAGCGACAATGATGATGTTGACGATGACAACAAAGATGATGACATGGACGATGATGAATAACAATGAGGAAATCTTGTAACTGACAGATTTTAGCAGTATAATTACTATTAATGATGGTTTACTCTGTCTGACTGATAGTACAGTACTATTTATGTTTGTGTTCTAAGTTCTATTCTTAGAACTTTTTGTAAAATTTTGTTCGCCGGATTATTATTGAGTCTAGTTGACATAGTATTTGTGATTTATAATTTGTCTTGTAAAGTCACTAAAGTGTTTCGAATTCTATACGATTGACTGTGTCCTAGGCTAGCAGAATTTAGCTAAAATCACATTTATTTCATTTATGACAAAACAAGTGATTAATAATAAATGTTAAGCATAACAATGAACAATAACATCTACTTTATTAGATCAAACTGTAATTTGTGACATTTGGTGAATAAAATATGTTTTTCAACATATAATGTAACTCTCATAAAAGTCATTCTTAAAAACAGGTAATTAGAAATAAATTGAGTATCTCGAGGATGGTCATCACTAACACAATAATGCATATAATATGTAATATGAGAGAAATAAATAAACTGTTATTATGGTTGTAATTAGCTGTAAAATGTAAAGAAAAAAATAATTTCAAATGTTTCAAAGAAAACTGAAATATTTCAAATAAAACTGAAATATTTCATTGAAATATTTCAACGCCAAAAAAACATGTTTTTTTTACATCTCTATCCCGGATGGAATAA